>JBAMJR010000053.1:930000-1100000 GCA_038501785.1 Myoxocephalus aenaeus
GACATTTTATATATTATGTATTGTATATTCTCATAAGTAAATAGCGTAGAGTGTACTCTAGACTATCAAAGCTTGCCATATATGACTGTGTTTCATGCAGAAGTTGCCTCACTGCATCCATATCCTCTTTTCCGTCTTTGAAAAACAATCAAAGTGTTCCCCATTCCTCTCCCCCAAGACACAAACATCTAGCCGCCCTTTTGGGGACATATATAGGACAAGAGATGGTTTACCATATTCTTAATAATGGGAGGTGGTGGGTGGAGGTTATGCGGCAGGTGGTGGGCCAGGGTCATCTCCCAGGCATCGATCAGATGAACATTCAGTCCTTTGAACACGGCTCTGAGCACCTTGTTACACTGCAGTGAGTGCCAGTCACTGTTGCTTATCGCCACAGGAAGCGTCAAAACTTTGGGGTTCCCCGTCCGAATGACGACCAGCGTTCCTCGAGCCCTGTCCAGCAGCCGCACCACCGCCCTGCGGATGCTCTGTAGCCTCCTGATGTAGATCTCCATGGGGAAAGTGCCAAAGTGAGCCCAGATGCCAAAAACTATGACAGTGTTGGGGCCTCCGATTAAGCCATCTAGCTCATTGGCAATGTAACGAAGCTCGCTGGTCGAGACAGGGACAATCCGGATGGGAGGGCCGTGGAAGCGGGACGTCACCAAGATGTTGTTTGCATAATCCAATGCTATGTAAGGTCCAGCTTGTTTTGGGCTGTGCAGGTCAAACTCCTGAAGACCTGAAAGTATAAGGGAACATATTAAGCTGCAGTGGGAACAAAACCAAACTGTTGCCAGAAATCACTGTGGATCAGCTACCTGGTAGAGCTGCATTGAGGAATTCAAACCACTGCCTGACGGTGGAGTCTCCGTACATGTGGACCGCCTTGCCTTTCAGACACTCAGTGATGGAAGACTCGTTGAATTGGCGAACTGTGGTGCCACTTAGTGCTCGCCACACACCCTGGTAGTAATAACCAGATGGTCCAGATGTCACAGTGCTGCTCTTCACCTTCACCTGACCTGAGAGGAAGTTTAAAGAATAAGACCAAAACCAAGCTATATAGTAGAACCTCTTATGTTCTTTATCCTTACTCCTAAGAGACTAGAAACACTGCTAAAAGCTGAAGCCACATTCTTAAACTTTTAGCCTCATGCTCCATGCTCCTAGCACTCTTTTGAAATTGGGCTGAATACTGTTCATCTCCCTTCAGAAGAATGCTACGCTAAGAATGTAGTATGCTTTTTCCTGAACTTTCTCTTACTTTTCTTTGTACGTAAATTACGCATTATGATAATGCCACCTGTGCACAAATGAGTGTGCATTCAAAGATAAATTAGTAACCCCAATAATACCATATATGGCTATGTGTCCTGCATGATGTGTTTGATATTGATGTCCTGCTTTCAGAGATCCATGAAGAAAAGTATTTTTAACAGTGTCAGCAGCAGAATAAAAGGACCTGCTAAAGTAAAGAGATGGTGAAGAATAAAGATGTATGTTATTGCTGTGTCATCTGAGGTTCACACTGTCACTGAAATAAAGAAAAAAGAGTTCCATATGAAAAACATCTCAAAGGAGTCAAATAATTAGGGTCCGAGCGACTGAAGTAGTCATTGATTTTGTTAGGGGTATTATTCTGATTTTTATCTTAGATCTTTGGGCGCATATTCGGGGTATTTGCCATACTCAAAAACTCACCAAATTTTGCATGCTTGTCAGGCCTGGTGAAAATAGAGGTACGATATAGGCGTCATATTTGTGTTAAAAAAAATGGCTCTCTTGCGCTTCCTAGAAGTTGGACCGGCGACGCCCCTCACCCAGAATGTCCGATATATATTCACAGATGTCCATCTCCACCTGCTCTACAAAAAAGCCTGTCAGACGCCTAAACTACGCCTACTTAGATTTTCCACCATTTTGAATTTTGTGAAAAACACATTCTTGCGAACTAGTCCTACACGCTTGGTCCGATTCATATCAAACTTGCTGTGGTTCATTAAGCTTTTTGATATCTCATTGCGTTGAGGAGATAACGACAAATTAAGGGGCGTGTCATATTTTTTAATACTCATAAGTTCCCAACTATTTGGACTAATGACTCCAAATTTGCATCATATGTGTACATTGCATCCTGTAACATGCACAAATATGTTCGTGCAATTTAAACACTAGGGGGCGCTACAGTAATTCGACCAATTTGGGCCTTTTTGTCATTTTTCGCCATTTTCCGCCATTTTCAGCATTTGTACTTTTACGAACTTATCCTACAATATTTATGCGATCGACTTCAATTCTGTTATGTAATTTACATGACGTGGTCTACACTTCACGTAGAGAAACATGATGCATGTGTATGTTCACATTGTCATAGCACCACCTACTGGCAAAATGAAATGAAATGTGTTATACTATGACGTATTACACATTGTGTAGTGGCTTAGGATGCGCAACTCCCTACACATGTTACATGTTTCCTCATTAAACAAGCTCTTGTAACTCCACTGGACTTCCTCGAATCTGCCCCAAACTTGTCGTGCTTGATTAAAGTCACGGCCTGAGGATATCGACAAGCCTATTTTCACTCATAGTCAAAGCGCCACCTACTGGCGAAAGGAAATCAGCATTACGTGACAAACACCATTGGATTTACATGACATTTACACAACGTGGTCTAAGCTTCACGTAGAGAACGTGATGCGTGTTGTCGAGCGTGTCATCTAGCGCCACACGGCGGATGCGGGAACCGGTGAAGTATTTGCGAAGCACAATTTCCGGCGTCACTCACTACACGAGGGAAAAAGAACGTCCGGGCGAACTGGCGGGCGAACAGTCCTGGCAGGTAGTCGGGGCAAGCCAACTACCTGCCAGCACCCCCGACAGGCGCAAAGGAGCGAGGGCCCGTTCAACGCTGCTCGCAGCTTTAAAATAAGTTGTTTTGCAGTATGAAACGGTCGTATTGAAATTGGATAGCGAAGAGATATAGAGCTTTGACCAGGTTCCATTACAAAGTTCTAGACTAGGCCAAGTTAAGAAGTTCACGACGGGGCCAAGTTGAGAAGTTCAATAGCGGAACCAGGTTGGAAAGTTCAAAACTAGCGAAACTGCTTATGCGCGCAAGTATTAACCGCAGACGATTGCAGGTCATTGGAAAGAATACATGTTTTAAGAACTCAAGCTACAGATGTTTCCTGTTATTGCTAAAACAATGCCTTACAGTGTGAAGAATTATAATGTACAGGGGTCACAGCTCAATGCTTTGTTTAGTTACCATGGTTACGGGCAAAACAGCACACACATAGAGGCTTCAGTAAGCATACACCACAGATTAAAGGAAGAAGCAACACATAGTTTTAACACACACCCCCTGTCTAGACTAGAGCGTATGTCCTTGGACCACTCCCACAAGAAATGTATTAGTAAAGTAAGGAATAAACACGAAAAGGAAGTAGAAAAGGGCAATGGAGTCAGATAAAGAGAAAGTCAGAAGAGAATAAATACGCCCGGCTCTTGACAATCGGGGCTCTCTCTTCCTGAGACGTGCTGACTGTGAGGAGACAGACAGACAGGGGAGCTGAGTCCAAGGCCTTGCAGGTATGCATTTCATGTATGTAATTGCTAAATAAATAATCATGATTGTACTATAACCTGTTCTGTCAATTCTTGAAGACTTGAGGAACATCCTGCAGACGCAGTGTCCTCTTCAATAGTTATACAATAGCCTCAAAAGCCAGTATACATTATTGATGATATAGTTAAGCTGTATGACAATTTTTTGAACTGTCTGTAATGGGAAATCCCAGAATAAAATGTTAACATCATTATTTATAGTAATTTATATAGGTATGTCAGACTCAATATTGTCTGTTACGACAGATCGGGACAACTGTTGAAAATATCAAAACATTTAAATTAGAAGAAAGTTCTCCAAAATCACTTATACAAGCCACTTAAAAACAAATCTGTTTGTACAAGTGGTTCTTGCATGAGGACCATTGTCTGTAGCACAATCTGTTTTGAATTATTGTTATAGGCAGTGGTGGCAGTAACAATAATACATATGAAATGAAATATATAGATATGCATTACCTTCTTTTTGTGGCCATACGGTGACATTAGCAGGTCCTGAAGCCCGAATGTAGACTTTCAAGTTAACACCACTGAAGAAAAGTGCACAAAACATATCTCTGAAATACATTTTAACATTAAGGACATAAATACAAGAGGCCAAACATTTGAAATAAGTTAATCAAATTAGAAAAATCAAGTACAACAGTTGTAAACAACTGCTAGAAAGTTCGGTAACACTTTATAATAACTACACGCTATTTAGCATTAGTAAAGTATTAGTAAACACTTAATTCATCATTTATACAGCATTGTTCCAACACTCATTAGTAACTCATTAGCAATTCATAAAGACAGTTATAAATGTTTTATTCTTGATTAATAGGCTTGACAATTATGCGTTTCATGATTGGGTTTTCATACTTTATAAATGATGGATTCTCCATTTGTAAATTAAGTCATATATATTTCAAACGAATTAAGGAGTTATAGATGATGCACTAATGGTTCACATGTGCTTTAAAAACGTGTTTTGATGTTTTACTTCATGATTAATTCAGGTAGTTACTAGTCGTTAGTTAAGTATTTTGTGTGATCCATCTAAAGTGAGGACTATCTATGCTTTACAAAGCATTAATAAAGGACATTGAAAGTCTCAGTTATCTTCTCAACAGAAAATGGAAATAGACACAACACAAAGTGATAAAGAACATTAATATGATGGTGAGGGGTGGCATGAGTGATGAGTATGTGTCATAGTTTGCTGGCAGGTATTTTTTGTTTACGTCATATTTATCGCCCACACCGTGAAGGCTGGTCTGTGAAAATAGTGTATAACACGAAACCGGTGGCGCAAAAAAGGTTGGGGACCGCTGCTTTAGCACATCATTAACTGGGGTTAGCACATATGCTATGCTAGCATACATACATGGTGATACAGAAAGTGTTGTACCTTAATTTCCTTACAATGTACTTCTAGAGTGTGATCTGTAGGCTTTAGCTTATATCTTTATCTTTTTTACCTATTTTCACTACTGGACAGTGGTGGGGCGTCAGGGCCAGCTAAGCCTTCTCTGCTGGCCTAAACAGAATCACAAAGTTATAGCTATTTTATAATTTAAATGTTTTTCACAAATATTATTTTTCCCTATTAGCTTATTTTCTCATTGCACAGCTCCTGTCTTCCTCTGTTGCTCTGCCTTCAGCCTGCAGCGCTGCTTTCAGTGCAGCTGGTTTTAAGGAGAGCTTTCATCCAATCAGATGTTCTCCTCCTGTGTCTCTATGGAAGCAGAGCAGTTTAAACTGGCCTTTGCAGATTAAAGTACACGGAGAGTGGACGTTGTCGTTGATTGTCATAGACTTCAACAAATCAGATCTTTAGTTTGACAAGCTGGGTGTATTCTTTGACGTGCTAGCGCCCGCGAACTGGCGTGGACGTATGATTGGTCAGTGGCCCAGCGTGACCATTATGGCGTGGACGTATGATTGGTCAGTGGCCCAGCGTGACCATTAACATGCGCTGTGATTGGCCAGTGGGCCAGCGTGACACAACAGAAAGCTACCTCGCTGCAACAGAAGAGTTCAGGCTGATTCATGAGAGAAGTTATGACATGTTTAGTGTTTTGCTTGTTTTAACACTCAATGGCTGAAGGAGGAGGAGAAACAGACTTGGTGGCGGGTTTACTTTATGCCTTTCTCATGGAGGGTTGGGCATGTTTGGCAGTGACATCCTCACTGGCGTCCATGAAGCGCACGATAAACTGAACAACCACGTAATTGAACTGTTTGTTAACAAAGAGAGGTGGATGGACTTTGTCTTTATTAAGTGAACAGCATCTGGTGAGTGAACTGCTTTTTCTGCTTTTTGTGTTGTTTTTTTTCACCACGCTTGGTTCTCCGCCGGCACACACCTCTCGCGAGCTAGGCTAGCTCGCGCCGCTAGCTTGCGAGCTAGGCTAGCTCACGAGCTAGGCTAGCTCACGCCGTGGAGGACAGCAGGGAGCTTGGCTGCTGCTGCTGAGAGGATACGCTGAGAGGACTATTTCAGGTGAATTTTGTACCGTATGTCTTTGCAACTGCTGCTAAATTTAGAATAAGAAAAATCCACAAATCAGCTGCACTGGTCAAAGTTGAGGAAAAGAATTTAAAATAGCTGCTTATAACCCGAATTTTACGGTAGTTAATATCATTCGTTCTGATCGGCTAGTGCTCTTGTGTGTGCGGTGTTATAGTGCCGCAGTTTTGTTGGATTGTTTTGTCATGTTTTGTTATAACTGTGAGCTATTATATTGAGTATTTGAACAGCGCTCTAGGAAGCAGTGTTCTGATGTACGTTTCTGGGGCTTTTATTGTGAAGGGAAAAATGGAGAGGAGGAGAGGAAATGTTCTAGTGAAGTGTGGAACGAGAATAAAAGTGGTTGCCGTCTTGTGCAAACTACGCAGCATTGTGTTGTTGTTTCATTAATAAAGTGAAGTATAGGCGCAAGATAAACCCTCGGCTACATAACTAAATGTAAAGGTTTTTGTTGATGTGAACTACATGCATTGTCCATTAATGACGCAGAACCATGTCATGTGCGTATTGATGTAAACAATATCAGACGGCACTGAAGGCCTAGATCAAAAATGCATGGCCCGCCACTGCTACTGAATCACTCTGACATCCTGTTATGTCCTTCAAACACATATTGCAAAGGTGTGATTTGCATTACCTTACATCTTTACAACATCTTTATATTCAATCTTAACTGCCTGTAGTTACAAACTTCTGAAGTTCACAAAAGAGATACATAGGTAATACTGGATGTATGTACTTAGACGTCACACAAAATACCAGTATCTCTGCTCCTTCACCTTTGAAAGAGCTTCTTCTCCTGGGCCTTGATTTGTTGGTTATGTACTCCCATAGTGTGGTTGATCCTGGCATCACAGCTCAGGTTCTTCGGCTTGTAGCAGAACCAAGGCTCACCTGTACGGAGGTCAGTGTGGTTGCACAGCGGCTGGGTTGGACGTAGGCAGACGTCACAGGTGGTGGTTTCAGAGAGTGATCCTGAGCGGAAGAGGCTCTTGAAGTAAATCCTGTCTGGCTCTTCTCTGTTCAGCCTGTTCAGTACTGAGATGGCCTCACCAGGGTGAACCAGCGTCACCTGATTGGATGGAGACCAGAATTGCAATCATGTTCTGTCATCTCAATCAAGACAAATGAAGTGAATACTACTACTACTCCACATTTTGTCACATTCATAATGATGCATTTCTTCAAGTTCTTCTCCAGATTGACGTCTGATGATAATCTCTGGAGAATTGTCTATCCATTCTATTTGTCTGCTTTCATGTAATCTGATCATTTCAGCATGAAACGCTGACCAACTTGCTGCCTACATAACCTAACAACCAACATAATGTTATGACCTAGCCTTACTTCTAACACCAAGGAGTATGTAGAGGTTAGGTAAAAAAAATGTTTTTAAAGTTACGTTCACAACTAGCACAGCTACTGTGTAGTATTTCCCCAATATGTGTGAGCCTTCTGGGTGCTGCTTTTAGAGAGTTGACTAATGTTGGCAGCGCTGTCCTGTTTCATGGGAAACGTTATGTGCATCCACATCAGGCAAATTTATGTTATACATTTTTCCATGATACTTAACACTCAGTCGGACTAACTAGTTAATTTCGGGTAAATAAATCTACTAGTGACAGTTTGCAGCCGAAAAAATCTACAACCATGAGAACCTGCTTTCGTCTGAAAATAAAGAGTCTCGAATGACTCAGATTGTTAGTGATGAATCTGTCCCTGTTAGCTTCACAAACTGCATATGTGCCGTGCAAGACGTGAAAGTTAACAGGCATCAACAGTAATTAAGGAGTCAGGTCTTCGTGAACAATGAATAATTATATTAAAAACACCTACGGTACCATCACATTGAACATCATGGTTTTAGCATCACCTCAACCTGTGCGTCTCCTTCCCAGAGTAAAGAGAATACAGCAGAGTAGCTCCCATTCAGAAGATCCACCACTTGCCCAGCAACACCTGCTTCAAGCTTCCGGTTGTGCAGCCGGGCGAGCAGGAAGTCCCCCCCAGACTTCTTGGGACGACCCTTGAAGTCAGAGGTTTGTATCATGACCTCCAGCTGATCCCCTACATGCCACTGTCCTCCTCTCCTCCCTGGGAGAATGGTGAAGGTGCTGTGAGCTGGATCACTGGTCTGGTTCAAGGAAATAAGAGCTGGCAAAAGTGGAGTTTCAAGCCAAGCTGTGGAGTCTAGTATGAGGCGTTCCTCCAGAGCGTCCTGAGGGGACAGCGGCTGGAAGGTGCAGAAGGTGCAGAAGCTGCGACTCATGTCAGGGTGAGAGGAGACTCTCGAGGCGAAGATGTTGAGTCTCTGAAACTGGCAGAGGGTCGAGAGAGAGAGATGGTGACAAAGATGCAACAAATACTTCACTAAATGCAGCAAAAGTGCAAAGACGGTAGATCTTTCCCACCCCAAAACTCAAAAGGACATAGGGGAGTTGATAAGAATGATTAAAATGTATGTTTTCTGCCCTTCTCAACTTCCCCCATGGCCCTTCCTCTGTTGTCAACATTGCCATTGCCATTGCACCTCATAGTCCTCCCTTCAGTCCCCAGCTGTTTTGGGGGATCTCTTGGCTCTTTAATAACTATATATTTGCGACCCATTTCTTCAGATCCAGAAACATAATATCAAACTCTTCAAACAGGGTCCACCCTTCACTTGATACCACTAACACTTAAAAGTTCTCACCTCCAGATCGTTCATGTGACGTAGCACAAAGATTAGGACAAAGACAACCAGAGAGAGGAAGATGGCGCCGTACTCCCTTCCTACACAAGCTTTGGCCTTCATAATTGGGGATCACGCCTCATCTCTGGCTGCAGCAAAGCACTTTGACCACTTTCTCTGGTACTGAATAGATAATAAACAATAAACAAAGCACTTTGTTATAAATGGTAAATGGACCTGTACTTGTATAGCGCTTTTCTATTCTTCCGACCACTCAAAGCGCTTTAACGCTACATGACATCATTCACCCACTGATGAGAGGAGCTACCATGCAAGGAGCCACATCAGATTGACAACCATTCATACACCGTAGGCGCAGCTACGGGAGCAATTTAGGGTTAAGTGTCTTGCTCAAGGACACATCGACGGAGCCGGGGATCGAACCGCCGATCCTCTGATTGAAGGATGACCCTGCTCACCACTGAGCCATAAAGAATATTGTACCATTCAGAAGACGTAAAGCTTCCAAAAGAAAATACATTTTCAAAGAATTTCTTTTCACATTAGTTGTAAACCATTATAACAACATGGCTACACAGTGAGTGCAAATAGATGCATTTAAATATGTTAATATTTGAAAATATTCAAAATACTTTTGAGGAAACTATGAAAACTTGTGCTTCGTTATGGTCGAGCCATCATACAGCAAACAATATAACTTAAAAATGTTAATTTAAGAAGCTAAAAAGGTGAAGAATATTATGTTCGGTAGTCGTGATGCAAGGGATCAAAAAACTCACGGTAATGCACACACACACACACACACACACACACACACACACACCCTGAGTTTCAGGTTACATACAGGTTTATCTGAAAGAGTACCATCATGGTGTGTGAGAAATCAGACAATTTGATCTCATATTTGGACTTTTTTTGTAAAATTACTGTTCAGTGTTTACATTATTACAAATATCCTGTTAAACTGTTACTACAGCAATCTGCCAAGAACAAACAGACGGATGAAGTTCAGCTTAGTTCAGCTTTCAGATACTGCAATATTGACTTAGGGAAAATAAAAATCAGTGATATATAACAATAATAATATAATTCTGACAAGGGCCTTCTGCCCAATGAGTACTTCTACTTTATGCACTTGAAGTATATCATAATTTTTCTACTTTTACTTGTATCAAGCTTTGAATGCGTGCCTTTTATAAACTGATCATATGTTTTTAACTATGTAATTGACAAAGTTTCCTTGACTCAAGTAAATGTAATCGAGTACAAAGCAGTAGTGGAGTATAAAATAGCATAAAACAGAAGTAGTAGAAGTAAAATGCAAGTATCTCAAAATTTCACACATGTAGTAATTAGGTTACTGGCAACATTTTGTTTTCATTATAACATTTAAATTAGAATATACGTAGTTTATTAAGCATTGCAGGTGTCTTACCTCAGCAGAGAATCACTGAGAGATTCATTTGACTGTCACTTTATCTCCCGCTGGTTCTTGGAAACTTTGCTCTCTTTGCTCAACCTCCAGGTTTTGCATGTGAGGCTATTGAGCACCCTCAGCACTGTATCATGAATCTGCTTTAATCAAATAAACAGCAACTCTGGTTGTTGATTGGCTTATTTTCTGAAACACTCCCATGTGCCAAAAGAGCTGCACCAACATTGCAATAGAGACAATATAGAGAGAGAGTATAGAGAGTTTATTTTACAGGCTGTTAGTAAAGAATGAAATACAAATAAAAGAAATACATGAAAAACAATTTATGATAAGACAAAAAAATACAAATTGTTATGTAACAAAAAATAAATGTTGTCTACGGCCAAATCCCAATCTACACATTCACGGACATAATAGGCATAATACATATTTCAGTAGAGTTTATTCCCTCCTTTTCTCTATAATGCCCACTTCATATGTCATTAAGACAGTTGTATGATCACAGAGGTGTGAGGAAAACTTCCATATTAAAAACTAACCCTAAGGTAGAGTTTGGCACATGGGTGTTCAGCCTGGCAAGTTACATTTAAGGGTTAAAGATGGATACATAAAAACACATGAAATCAGAGGAATGGAAGCAGAGACTATGTTACATCGATTTTATTCATTAAACATTTCATTTTGTCATTGAAGCTGTTTTGACAAGAAATTGGTAAATAGATTATTTGAAATGACCTCTCATCTTGTGAGGAAAGAGCCTGGAAGACATTCAAATCAGGGAGTAAAAAGTTAAGGTCAAAGTTAAAAGCCATGTTAGTATGCACACCCAGGACTCATATTCATATGACAATATGCTTTCATATGTTGATTTTTTTGCTGTTGCTGTTGTTGTTACCGCCACCTGCTGGAGATTCTTTGCCTCGTACTCCCCCAAAACACCTGCAGGATTGTGTCAAGGACTCATCAAGCAAGCACATGGCCCATCTCACGTGAACCCCAAAAGAACAAAAGAAGAAGTCTCCATCCTTTGGTGGCACCCATACATGAAGGAGATGGTAGGGCTCTATCACCATGAATGTCCCACCTGCAATGATTTCGGAATGAAAAGACCGTATAAAAGTCCCCAAGGAGCGTTCCCAGTTCCAGAAAATATGCATCGATTATACAAACAAGGGTGCAGAAATCAGAAAGAGGGGATTCAGATATCTACTCGTGATGATCGACAGATATACCCGATGGGTTGAAGCGATCCCCTGCAGGAAAGAAGACACAAAGACAGTTGTGAAATGGCTAAAGAATGAGCTGATACCAAGATATGGCGTTCCAAGAAGGATCAGGTCTGACAATGGCACACATTTTGCAAACAAACACTTACAGGAAGTGGAGAGATATTTAGGTATCACACATGCGCACGGAGCAGTCTATGATCCGCAGTCACAGGGGATAGTCGAGAGCTAATTGAACGATTAAATCTAAGATAGCTAAGATATGTCATGCTACTAAGTTGACCTGGCTAGACGCGCTTCCTTTAGCGTTAATGTCTATGAGGTCCTCGAAAGGAGGGAAAACTTTTCTTTCTCCCCATGAATTATTGATAGGAAGACCGATGCCCAGCCCAGGAAGAGAGCTAGGAGATAGTCCAGTGTTGGATATGTTTCAGGTAGAAGAGGAAGAGTATTTTGGGAAATTGTCTGACCAGATCAAAGTTCTCTCCCAACAGGTTGCCAGAGCTCAGACAGTGCCAGCTGAAGGGAACGTGCCATCAGTAGGGCCAGGTGATTGGGTAAGGCTGAAGGTGCACAAACGAAAGTGGACTGAGCCTAGGTGGATTGAGCAATTTGAAGTCGTTGCAAAGACTTCACACTCACTCCAGGTAAGAGGCCACTAGGGTGACCAGACGTCCGGATTTAGGCCGGACAGTCCGGATTTTCAATGCCCTGTCCAGCGTATTTGTCCTCCTTTTTGCAGACCTGCAAACTTGTCACCTTTCGGTGAAATTCACTGTTTTGAAATCAAAATATATGAACTGGCCGGCCAGCGTTTCTGAGATTGGAGTGGTCGTGATCTTCATAATAGAAGATCTTTGATGAGTCTTGGCCAATCAGCGTTAAGATGTCTCCAGCAGCCGTTTCTCAATACGCGTTCTTCTCTGTACTTGATGAGGAAACACACAACTGAAAGTTGATGTTCTCTGAATACTACTGTTGAGTCACAACATGTACTTTTAGGATGTTTTCAGGCGAGAATTTAGTTGTTTAAGCATCAAATCTGTGGTCGGCTTGTCAAGAATCACCCTACTTAAAAAGATACGGCGACCAGTTGAGTTCCTGCTGGCGGGACCGGTGAGTCTCGCAAGCACCGGGCCGTCAGCGCTGTGCTGCCTGCCGAGAGCAGCCTGATCCCGGCAGGACTTTTTGAAATGATCCGCTGGCTCCGATTTCTCCATAGCGGTTAAACATGAGATATAATTCAGTTTTGAGGATCTAACGAGCAATCTTTATTAGTTTATTATTTATTCACAGTAACGTTACATCAGTTTAACGGAGGGAAAGGTTAAGATTCATAACTTAATGTTTTAATTTAACTTTTACTTTGAACTTCAACGGTGTCTTTTTACTTTTGACCGAATTGATTGCAATTATATGTGTATCTATATAAAGTACATATATAAAATACATATTAATTAATTGTTAATTACAATTAATAATTACATATTAAGAATATATTACATATATAATATATATAAAAAAAAGATATACATATTAATTAATTAATTGATAAAGCAGGGTATGCTCCAAGGAGCTCAATTACATTAAAAATGGCTCACATCCCCTCTCTTCACACTTAATAAAATCAAACTGCACCCCTTATATGCAATTATAATACGGGTAGATCAAATCAAGCATTCTGATTGGTTGAGAGTGAGTCACGGTACTTTATTCAGCCATAAAGTACTGTACAGCCTGTTTACATGTAGAGCGTTCCATATCAGTGCACACTTAAAATAACAGGTAGATTTAAATTGCGCGACCGTTAGTTGTAATTTCAAGCTAGACAGTTACCAAACATGTTTGGTGTAAACTTTGATATTTTGGGGGGAATGACTTTTGATGAGAATGTCAGTGGTGAATAATGTATCTGTGGTCCCTGTTCCTGCTGTACAGTCAAACGTTGATATGGCTCACCATCAGGAGAGCAGATAACGCTCTGAGAGAGACTAGCTAGCGGGGAGCGAGTGCATACAACCAGAAACTAAGATGAGGAATGAAAAGGGTTTGATCACAAAATCGTGATAATTTCCAGTGAGACATAATTACGTCGGTAATTTCCCGACGCGAGGCAAGTTCTCTAAACATCATGGAAGAAGCAGCGAGAGCAGCAGCGAGAGCACTTCTTTACATCGGTGGCTGAGTGTCATCCTCCACCCTTCTTTCAACCGGTCAGTTTTATAGTCCAGTCAGTTTTATAGTCTCGTATGTGCGTCCCGTACACATACGGGACTATTTTCTCTGTCGCTGAAATGCGATACACAATGTTTGGTGGCTACAACTATTTTGTGCTGAAAGGGAGCTTACTATTACTATTTATAAAGTCGCAGGTAACCGTATTATAAAAGCAATAAGGTACTCGAGGCAGTACTGTGTCTACAATAATGTACTGTTCAAGGGTGTTGTTAGGCCCGACGCGCAGCAAAATACCGAATAGTGTCCTCCTTTTTGGTGTTATGGATATGGTCACCCTAGAGGCCACACCAAAACCAAGTGGCACCATCTAACCCATTGTTTGCCTGCAGATCCGCCAGCCAAAGCAGCAGAACCAACCGCTGAAAGCGTACCTGATCTGGGAGGGAATTCTGAGTAGAATGGAAGACCCAGAGAGATGCAGAACCAGTAAGAAAAGTGATTTCACAGCCACACAGTACTGCCTAGGTGCAGTATTTTTGGTATGCGTAATAGTGTTTCCCTTTGAGATTCCCTCTGCAGCTGAGCGCAACCCCGCCCCGCCCCCACATACCTCCACCGCCCGACTTAGGCCGGGGTTCCATCCGGCCTAACCTACTCCCCCTCCCCCCCGTGAGAGCGGGAGAGGAAGTCGGCCACGACCATCTGCGTCCCCGGCCTATGGATCACCTTGAAATTAAAAGGCTGCAACGCCAGATACCACCGGGTAATCCGCGCGTTGGTATCTTTCATGCGGTGGAGCCACTGGAGGGGGGCGTGGTCCGACCAGAGGGTGAAAGAGCGTCCCAGGAGGTAGTAGCGCAGGGAGTCGACCGCCCACCGGATGGCCAGGCACTCCTTTTCCACCGTACTGTACCTGGCCTCCCTCTCGGATAGCTTCCGGCTGATGTAAAGAACGGGGCGGTCAACCCCCCGTACCTGCTGGGACAAAACGGCCCCCAGCCCTCTGTTCGAAGCATCAGTCTGCAGAGTAAAGGGAAGAGAGAAGTTAGGTGTATGAAGGAGTGGTTCCCCACAGAGAGCCTGTTTTACCTCCTCAAACGCCAACCGGCACTGCTCCGTCCACTGGACCGGATCTGAGGCACCCTTCCGGGTCAGGTCAGTCAAGGGGCTGGTCAGATCCGCGAAGTTCGGGATGAAGCGCCTGTAATAACTCGCCAGCCCCAGAAACTGCCTCACCTCTTTTTTTGTCTTGGGCCGCGGGCAGGCCGCGATTGCAGCGGTCTTGTCCACCTGAGGGCGCACATGCCCGCCGCCCAAGTGGTACCCCAGATACCGTACCTCCCTCCGTCCAACTGCACACTTCCCCGGGTTGGCGGTGAGCCCAGCCTGCCTCAGGGACTCCAGCACCGCGGCCACCCGCTGCACATGCTCCGCCCAGGTGGTGCTGTGAATGATTACATCATCTATGTAGGCGGCAGCATATGCAGCGTGCGGACGCAGCACCCGGTCCATGAGGCGTTGAAAGGTGGCTGGGGCACCAAACAACCCGAAGGGAAGCGTGGTGAATTGGTACAAACCAAACGGAGTGGAGAATGCCGTTTTTTCCTTGGACTCTGGCGACAGAGGAATCTGCCAGTAGCCCTTGGTCAAATCCAGTGTCGTAAATAAACGCGCAGCGCCCAGTCGGTCCAGGAGCTCGTCGACCCGGGGCATTGGGTACGCATCAAAACGTGACACATCATTCACCCTGCGATAGTCCACGCAGAACCGTATATCCTTCTTGACAACAAGAACAATGGGGCTAGACCAGGCACTGTTGGACTCTTCTATTACCCCCATCTCCAACATTGCCGCCAATTCTCTCTGAACCACTTTTCTTTTGTGTTCAG
This sequence comes from Myoxocephalus aenaeus, assembly GCA_038501785.1. Taxonomy (NCBI): domain Eukaryota; kingdom Metazoa; phylum Chordata; class Actinopteri; order Perciformes; family Cottidae; genus Myoxocephalus; species Myoxocephalus aenaeus. Next base: position 945,566 of record JBAMJR010000053.1, read on the forward strand.
GTAACCTGTAGGGTCGTAACCGCACCGTCACGCCTGGAGGAGTCTCTATCTGGTGCGTGATGAGGTTTGTGCGTCCTGGCAGGAGAGAGAACACGTCAGCAAACTGATCTTGCAACTGGGCAATGTTTGTTCTCTGGGTCCCGGAGAGATGGTCTTCACAAAGGAGCGAGGCCGGATTGGTGGATTTTGGGACCTCAGGCCCCAGCTCCTCTCTCTCAGAAACCGCGGACACCAGAGAAACAGACTCCGCCTCCCTCCATGCTTTCAGGAGGTTGAGGTGGTAGATCTGTGTAGCTCCGCCCCTGTCAGAACGCACCACCTCATAGTCAACATCCCCCACTCGCCGTGTGACCACAAAGGGCCCTTGCCACTTGGCGAGTAATTTAGAGCTGGAAGAAGGAAGTAATACAAGTACCTTTTCTCCCGGTGAGAATTGTCTCAGCCTGGCTCCTCTGTCGTACAGCCGTTTTTGACGCTCCTGGGCCTGGAGCAAATTCTCACGTGACATCCGACCCAGTGTGTGGAGTTTTGCTCGCAGGTCCAGGACGTATTGAATCTCATTCTTACTGGTGCTCGGACCTTCCTCCCAGTTTTCCTTAATCAGATCGAGCACCCCCCGTGGGGTCCTGCCGAACAGCAGTTCAAAGGGAGAAAATCCCGTGGCGGCCTGGGGGACCTCCCGCACTGCAAACAACAGAGAATCAAGCCATTTATCCCAATTACGTTCATCATCATTAATACATTTACGGATCATGGACTTTAGAGTCTTATTCAGACGCTCCACCAGACCGTCGGTCTGTGGGTGGTAAACACTGGTCCGAATAGATTTAATGCCCAGCAACCCGTAAAGTTCTCTCAGTGTTCTTGACATGAACGAGGTGCCCTGGTCAGTCAGAATCTCTTTCGGGATTCCGACTCGGGAGATAACCTGAAACAGCGCCTGCGCGACACTCTTTGCAGAACTGTTGCGCAACGGCACTGCCTCCGGATATCGTGTTGCGTAATCCACCAGGACTAACACAAAGCGATATCCGCGTGCGCTCCGGTGAAATGGCCCGATGAGGTCCATGGCTATTCGCTCGAATGGCACCTCCATTAATGGCAGAGGACGCAAAGGCGCCCTCAGAATGGCCGGCTGATTTACCAATTGACACTCCGGGCAGGACGCGCACCAACGGCGCACATCCGCCCGGATGCCCGGCCAATAAAATCGGGTCATTATCCGGTCTAGTGTTTTTTCGTATCCCATGTGACCAGCCATCGGGTTATAATGAGCCGCCTGGAAAATCATTTCCCGACGGCTTTTCGGCACCAGCAACTGGGTGTTCTCTTGCCCTGTCTGAGTGTCACGACTCACTCTATACAGCCTGTCCCTAATCAATGAAAAGTGCGGATATGACTGCGCTGCGTCAGGGCGCAGCAGCTGACCATCAACTCGCATCACTTGGTCAAAGGCCGACCGCAGAGTATCATCACGAGACTGCTCGAGTGGAAAATCTTCCATGGAGTGGAACTCGGGAGCCGGTGGAGTCTCCACGGGAGGCTCCGCCGGTTCCTCCTCCTCCTCCCCGTCTGCAGTGTCGGACAAACTCGCGTCTCCACTGAGCACAGCGCACATATCGCATGCCCCTGTCTGCCGTGAACGCACCCCCACTGCCTGCCCCATTAGTTTATTAAACCCCGGCCAATCGGTTCCCAAGATTAGAGGGTGCGTAAGGCGGGAGCTAACCGCAACCTTTATACTATGCTTTTTCCCCCCGTGTCTAATTTCAACTGACACTATGGGATACTCGTGAACATCCCCATGCACACACCTAATCCTCACCCACAATGCCTCCACCAATGCCCCGGGTCGAACCAGGCTCTGGTGGATCATAGACTGCGTACAGCCCGAATCCACCATTGCCTGATGTGTACCCCCCTGGATTCTTACCGGAACGCGGTACGTCGCTCCGGGATCGGGGGAGGGTGTTGGAGGGCCGGCAACCCGAATCACTTGGCCCACCTCCATCAAGGGGCACTCCCTCCGGAAGTGTCCGGGCTGCCCACACCTCCAACACTCCTGCCCTGACGTCTGAGGACCCCTCTGTAGGTCGGGAAGGGTGCCGGTGCTGGCCGTGATCGGCGGATCGGGGACCCGAGGGAGGGGTGCCGGCCAAGGAGCCGGCGAGAGTCGCGCCGGGGCCTGCGGAGGTAGTCTCCTCCGCGGGGCGGGTGTCGGCCGGGCCGACGCGCGGCCGCTGTCCCCCGGCCCGGGAGGATGCACCGCCAGGTGATCCTCCGCCAAGGTAATGGCGGCCTCCAGTGCAGTAGGGCGGTGGCAGCGGACCCATGCCGATGTTCGGGCCGGCAGTCCGCCCACGAACTGCTCAAGGATCACCTTCTCCACCACTTCGTGCGCCCCTCCCGCCGCCCCGGGTTGTAGCCATCTGTTGGCGGCGTCCCTCAGCCGCTGGGCAAAAGCGAATGGCCGGTCCTCGGCCCCGAGCGTTGCCTCCCGGAACCTCCGCCGGTGGTCCTCTGGAGACAGGCCGAGCCGATCTATTACGGCCTTGCGCACATCCGCATACACCTGCCTGGATGCGGGAGGCAGCCCCAGAGCCGCGGTCTGCGCCTCCCCGGCCAGAAGAGGCAGGAGCCGGACCGCCCACTCGCCCACCGGCCAGCCACACGCCCCCGCTGTTGCCTCGAAGGAGTCCAGGTATGACTGCGCGTCGTCCGCGGCAGTCATCCTGTGTAGGGCCACCCCTGCCAGTGGAGGGGGCCCCGGAGAGGGGGCCGGCGTCAGCGCAACTGCCGCTGCCCGTGCGGCGATCTGTTCCAGGGCGAAGGTCTGTCTCTCGGTCGTCTCCTGGAGAGCCCCCAGGAACCGCCGGTTGGTCTCCGCCTGCTCCTGCTGCATGGCCGCGATCCCTGCCAACATCTGCCCCAGCGCCACGATGGGCTGGGTCGGCGCCTCAGGTTGCTGCTCCGTGCGATCCATCACCTCTGCCACACGTTGGGCGCCACTGTAACGGCTTTGCGTTACCCCGTGGGTTTTCTGGGCGGCACACACGGCAACACACTCTGGGTTTGGGTAAGTAAGATGCTTTATTGTCTCTGTGTGCTCTCGGCCTCGCCCCTGAGCACACCTCTGCTGGTTTCGGCTTAGTCGTCCCTCGCTCCAGCACTACGTCCTCGGCTCACCGCCCTCCCGCTCCACAGACGCTACTCCTGTTTAACGGGAAGACACACCTGCACACAATTGCCCCCAGCTGCGGCTCATTACCTCATCACGACACCTGTTCCCTTGAACCACACCCTCGCTCAATTCCCTCTGCAGCTGAGCGCAACCCCGCCCCGCCCACACAGTTATGTTCACAGATGACATCGAGATAGACCCCACACTGTTTAACACAACATATTCACCTTATCCAGTTCCCCATGAGAAGCGATTTAGGCGCGGTGCCGAGGATGGCCTACTTAAAATCCGTTGTTTCGTAGGTCATCAGTGTGTGGGATCTTTTGACATTCAAAAACATGCGTGAATCAATAGATACAGAAATATGGGATAACTCACAAAATCACAAATATTTGTGCACCGGGGAGTGCCATTGGACCGATGTTTTTGCGAGTACTAACCCCCGGGGTTATGTGAATAAGGAACATAGGAGACATGGAGTTATCTCGCTACCAGGCCAAATCAAACAATGTGTACACCGGCCAGTGAGCAAATATCATTGCAACATATAGCGGTAACCAACCCGCAATTAGAAATGTCAGGTGACTACAAATTAGGGGTAGAAAACAGTGCAGGGGGCTATTATACAATTAATATACAGGTATTGGAGTCAACTAACCAGTCCTCACCGATGAGTGCACCAGTAGGGGCTGCACTAGACCCTGTGGTGAATTACCTTAACATATCAAACGTAAGGCAAACAATTGAAACAGAGATAGGTTTTAGTGTGTCTAACACCTGGCTTAACTGGCTTTTGTACACTGCCAGGGACCTCAAACGCCCGGATTGTTTAGTATGTGCTAGACCAGTTGTCGCCAACCCTGTCGATCGCGATCGACCGGTCGAGCTCAGAGACTTTCCCCGTCGCTCTCCAAAATAAAATAAAAATAAATTCAGAAACATATTCTCGAACATTGTCTAATGTATCTGCTGAAATATTTTCTTACGGACTTCGGAAGACCAACGTCAGAAAAGATCTCCGCCTGATTCATGAACGCCTGAAAATGGGTTCTAACGCAGCCGAAGTGTTCTCAGCTGTGCTCCCCGAACGAGGGTATGTCGTGCACCTGGATTTGCACGAGAAAGGCCCCGCCAGCTCCTTATGGAACTGAACTGGCATGCAACTGAAGAGCCCTGTGCACAATGGACAGACTCCTCAAGCCACGCGAAAGCAACTTCAGGCTGATTAAAATCATGTCAAAGCGAACTGCGGTCAACTCAGCAGACATTCGGATCTCCGTAGTCAAATCAGCAGAAACTGAAATTTAATTGCACCTCTATACTGACATTCACGGTAAACACATTCAAACGACCCAGATCGGGAGCGAGCGAGCGAGTGAAACAACATCCGGTTTTCAAAATAATATATATCGACAGATTGGAAATATGGAAATAAGATTAAATTAATTATATTCACATTAAGTAAATGGATGGACCCGTACTTGTATAGCGCTTTTCTAGTCTTCCGACCACTCAAAGCGCTTTAACACTACATGACATTGTAATGGAAATTTAATTAACCTTATCAATCTCCTTTAGAGAAAACAAATGCGATGTGAAACACCTAAATGTCTTTATTAAACAGAAACTTGGAATAATTCAATTGAATGGACAGAGCTTGTCACCACAGATGGCTCGGAGGTCTGACCAGGAAAAATAGTTCAACATGAGTTTTATACATCAACAATTATTATTGAAATGTTTGCCCCTTCCCCCCTCGCCCCCCTGCTCCTCCTCGCAGTGTCCTCCTTCCCTCCAGACAAGCCTTGATGCTGTCTGGAGGATGTTGTTTGGCTGCGGCCCTGAGAGCAAGAGTGAGAGCACAGAAAGAAAACAAAACGAAAAGAACAAAAAACAATACCGAAATCAACCTGTTATTGCTTCACACGGATGGCGCCGATGAGACTGGGTCAAGATGAACTGAACTCTCCTCTCAGAGTTCAGCTACACATTTAAGAATAAAGCACTTATGATAAATTTCCACCACAGACATCATTCACCCATTCATACACTGATGAGAGGAGCTACCATGAAGGTGCCACATCAGGATTATCAACCATTCATACACCATAGGTGCAGCTATGGGAGCAATTTAGGGTTAAGTGTCTTGCTCAAGGACACATCGACATGGGCTAGCGGAGCCGGGGATTGAGCGCCGATCCTCTGATTGAAGGACGACCCTGCTCACCACTGAGCCACAGTCGCCCTAAGTAAAACATGTGACCTTCAACTAGTGAGTTAAAGAGAAAATACAACTCAATTGTGTGTGAAGTGCATTTATTATTTGATTTGAGGGTTAATGGAAAGATAATTAATGTAATTATATCTGACTGATATTTATGTGTTCAGGACATTTCTGACCACATCCAAATAAAAATATCTTAACTTTACCAATTCAGAGATTTTTCAAAGTAAAAACTTATTTTTTTGATTTTGTATTTTTCAAATAGATAATTTCTAACATGTGGATATGGATGCCTCACTGCATCCATATCCTCTTTTCCGTCTTTGAAAAACAATCAAAGTGTTCTCCATTCCTCTCCCCCAAGACACAAACATCTAGCCGCCCTTTTGGGGACATATATAGGACAAGAGATGGTTTACCATATTCTTAATAATGGGAGGTGGTGGGTGGAGGTTATGCGGCAGGTGGTGGGCCAGGGTCATCTCCCAGGCATCGATCAGATGAACATTCAGTCCTTTGAACACGGCTCTGAGCACCTTGTTACACTGCAGTGAGTGCCAGTCACTGTTGCTTATCGACACAGAAAGCGTCAAAACTTTGGGGTTCCCTGTCCGGATGACGACCAGCGTGCCTGGAGCCCTGTCCAGCAGCCGCACCACCGCCCTGCGGATGCTCTGTAGCCTCCTGATGTAGATCTCCATGGGGAAAGTGCCAAAGTGAGCCCAGATGCCAAAAACTACGACAGTGTTGGGGCCTCCGATTAAGCCATCTAGCTCATTGGCAATGTAACGAAGCTCGCTGGTCGAGACAGGGACAATCCGGATGGGAGGGCCGTGGAAGCGGGACGTCACCAAGATGTTGTTTGCATAATCCAATGCTATGTAAGGTCCAGCGTGTTTTGGGCTGTGCAGGTCAAACTCCTGAAGACCTGAAAGTATGACAGGGGAACATATTAAGCTGCAGTGGGAACAAAACCAAACTGTTGCCAGAAATCACTGTGGATCAGCTACCTGGTAGAGCTGCATTGAGGAATTCAAACCACTGCCTGACGGTGGAGTCTCCGTACATGTGGACCGCCTTGCCTTTCAGACACTCAGTGATGGAAGACTCGTTGAATTGGCGAACTGTGATGCCACTTAGTGCTCGCCACACACCCTGGTAGTAATAACCAGAGGGTCCAGATGTCACAGTGCTGCTCTTCACCTTCACCTGACCTGAGAGGAAGTTTAAAGAATAAGACCAAAACCAAGCTATATAGTAAAACCTCTTATGTTTCATCCTTACTCCTGAGAGACTAGAAACACTGCTAAAAGCTGAAGCCACATTCTTAAACATTTAGCCTCATGCTCCTTGCACTCTTTTGAAATTGGGCTGAATACTGTTCAGAAGAATGCTACCCGGAAGAATGTAGTGTGCTTTTTCCTGAACTTTCTCTTACTTTTCTTTGTACGTAAACTCGTATGAGTGAGCCACAACAGATTCAGCAAATTATCATAACTTCAGTTAACCTTGGAAATGACTAGCGTAGACATGATGAATGCCACAAATGAGTGTGCATTCAAAGATAGATTAACACAAGTAACCCCAATAATGCCATATATGGCTACGTGTCCTGCATGATGTGTCCGATATTGATGTCCTGCTTTCAGAGATCCATGAAGAAAAGTATTTTTAACAGTGTTTGCAGCAGAATAAAAGGACCTGCTAAAGTCAAGGGATGGTGAAGAATAAATAAGTATGTTATTGCTGTGTCATCTGAGGTTCACACTGTCACTGAAATAAAGAGTTCCATATGAAAAACATCTTGCCACTGCGAGGCCATGGATGACTGCAACAGGAGGGAGTCAAATAATTAGGGTCCGAGCGACTGAAGTAGTCAGTCCGAGAGGACCCTTTTGATTTTGTTGGGGGTATTATTCAGATTTTTATTTTAGATCTTTGGGCGCATATTCGTGGTATTTGCCATACTCAAAAACTCACCAAATTGTGCACGCTTGTCAGGCCTGGTGAAAATAGAGGTATGATATAGGCGTCATATTTGTGTTAAAAAAAATGCCCCCTAGAAGTTGGACCGGCGACGCCCGTCACCCAGAATGTCCGATTGACTTCAAAATATTCACATGTCCATCTCTACCTGCTCTACAAAAAAGCCTGTCAGACACCTAAACTCCGCCTACTTAGATTGTCCACCATTTTGAATTTTGTGAAAAACACATTCTTGCGAACTAGTCCTACACGCTTGGTCCGATTCATATCTAACTTGCTGTGGTTCATTAAGCTTTTTGATATCTCATTGCGTTGAGGAGATAACGACAAATTAATCTCTTAGAGGCGTGTCTTGTTTTTTAATATTCATAACTACATGTTTCTTTATTAAACAAGCTCTTGTAACTCCACTGGACTTCCTCGAATCTGCCCCAAACTTGTCGTGCTTGATAAAAGTCTGGCCTGAGGATATCGACAAGCCTATTTTTACTCATAGTCAAAGCGCCACCTACTGGCGAAAGGAAATCAGCATTACGTGACAAACGGCATTGGATTTACATGACATTTACACAACGTGGTCTAAGCTTCACGTAGAGAAACGTGATGCGTGTTGTCGATCTAGCGCCACACGGCGGATGCGGGAACCGGTGAAGTATTTGCAAAGCACAATTTCTCACTACACGAGGGAAAAAGAACGTCCGGGCGAACTGGCGGGCGAACGGTCTCGGGGCGAGCCGACTACCTGCCGGCGCCCCCGACGGGCGCAAAGGAGCGAGGGCCCGTTCAACGCTGCTCGCAGCTTTAAAATAAGTTGTTTTGCAGTATGAAATGGTCATATTGATATTGGAGAGTTATACAATAGCCTCAAAAGCCAGTATAAATTAATGATGATATAGTTAAGCTATATGAACAAATTTAGAACTGTCTGTAATGGGAAATCCCAGAATAAAATGTTAACATCATTATTTATAGTAATTTATATAGGTATGTCAGACTCAATATTGTCTGTTAGGACAGATCGGGACCACTGTTGAACATTTTAAAACATTTAAATTAGAAGAAAGTTCTCCAAAATCCCTCGTACAAGCAAGAACAACTCTGTTTTTACAAGTGGTTCTTGCATGAGGACCATTGTCTGTAGCACATTCTGTTTTTAATTATTGTTATAGGCAGTGGTGGCAGTAACAATAATACATATGAGATAAGATAAGATAAGATAAAATAAGATAATCCTTTATTAGTCCCGCATTGGGGAAATTACAGGATTACAGCAGCATTGCTCACAAGTGAATAAAAGATAAAAAAAAAAACAGTCAAGTGATATAAATAAACAGTAATAGAGAACATTAAAAAACAGTAAAGAAGAATATTAAATATACAGACTGAATAAAGAAGTATATAAAATTACTTAAACGTGTTGGATATTGCACCAGGTGAATGGTTAAAGTGTCTAAGTTCAAAAGTGTTCAGTGGTCAAAGTGTCAAAGTGTTCGTGGTCTACTGGAAGCTCAGCGTATTGTGCAGCCTGACAGCAGCGGGAAGAAAGGACTTGTGGCACCTCTCCCTCGGGCCACTGGAGATGAATCAGCCGGTGACTGAAGGAGCTGTGCAGAGCTGCCAGAGTGTCCTGCATTGGCTTATCATGGACGAGAGCTTACTCATCATCCTCCTGTCTCCCACCACCTCCACCGTGAATGAAATATATAGATATGCTTTACCTTCTTTTTGTGGCCACACGATGACATTAGCAGGTCCTGACGCCCGAATGTAGACTTTCAAGTTAACACCACTGAAGAAAAGTGCACAAAACATATCTCTGAAATACATTTTAACATTAAGGACATAAATACAAGAGGCCAAACATTTGAAATAAGTTAATCAAATTAGAAAAATCTAGCACAAAAGTTGTAAACAACTGCTAGAAAGTTCGGTAACACTTTATAATAACTACACGCTATTTAGCATTAGTAAAGCATTAGTAAACACTTAATTCATAATTTATAAAGCATTGTTCCAACACTCATTAGTAACTCATTAGTATGCAATTCATAAAGACAGTTATAAATGTTTTATTCTTGATTAATAGGCTTGACTATTATGCGTTTCATGATTGGGTTTTCATACTTTATAAATGATGGATTCTCCATTTGTAAATTAAGTCATATATATTACAAACAAATTAAGGACTTATAGATGATGCACTAATGGTTCACATGTGCTTTAAAAACGTGTTTTAATGTTTTACTTCATGATTAATTCAGGTCGTTACTAGCCGTTAGTTAAGTATTTTGTGTGACTCCATCTAAAGTGAGGACTATGCCTTACAAAGCATTAATAAAGGACATTGTCTCAGTTATCTTCTCAACAGAAAAGGGAAATAGACACAACACAAAGTGATAAAGAACATTAATATGATGGTGAGGGGGGCGATGCCCGTCTGTGGTATGAGTGATGAGTATGTGTCATAGTTTGCTGGCAGGTATAATTTTTTTTACGTCATATTTATCGCCCACACCGTGAAGGCTGGTCTGTGAAAATAGTGTATAACACGAAACCGGTTGCGCAAAAAAGGTTGGGGACCGCTGCTTTAGCACATCATTAACTGGGGTTAGCACATATGTTATGCTAGCTACTGAAAGTTAACTGAACATATACACATGTTATTTTTGCTTTTATATGATTGCAACAGTGAATAGCAACATACATGGCGATACAGAAAGTGTTGTACCTTAATTTCCTTACAATGTACTTCTAGAGTGTGATCTGGAGGCTTTAGCTTATATCTTTATCTTTTTTACCTATTTTCACTACTGAACAGTGATCAGGCCAGCTAAGCCTTCTCTGCTGGCCTAAACAGAATCACAAAGTATTATATCAAAAATGTTATAATTTAAATGTTTTTCACAAATATTATTTTTCCCTATTAGCTTATTTTCTCATTGCACAGCTCCTGTCTTCCTCTGTTGCTCTGCCTTCAGCCTGCAGCGCTGCTTTCAGTGCAACTGGTTTTAAGGAGAGCTTTCATCCAATCAGATTTCCTCCTCCTGTGTCTCTATGGAAGCAGAGCAGTTTAAACTGGCCTTTGCAGATTAAAGTACACAGAGAGTGGACGTTGTCGTTGATTGTCATAGACTTCAACAAATCAGATCGTTAGTTTGACAAGCTGGGTGTATTCTTTGACGTGCTAGCGCCCGCGAACTGGCGTGGACGTATGATTGGTCAGTGGCCCAGCGTGACCATTATGGCGTGGACGTATGATTGGTCAGTGGCCCAGCGTGACCATTAACATGCGCTGTGATTGGCCAGTGGGCCAGCGTGACACAACAGAAAGCTACCTCGCTGCAACAGAAGAGTTCAGGCTGATTCATGAGAGAAGTTATGACATGTTTAGTGTTTTGCTTGTTTTAACACTCAATGGCTGAAGGAGGAGGAGAAACAGACTTGGTGGCGGGTTTACTTTATGCCTTTCTCATGGAGGGTTGGGCATGTTTGGCAGTGACATCCTCACTGGCGTCCATGAAGCGCACGATAAACTGAACAACCACGTAATTGAACTGTTTGTTAACAAAGAGAGGTGGATGGACTTTGTCTTTATTAAGTGAACAGCATCTGGTGAGTGAACTGCTTTTTCTGCTTTTTGTGTTGTTTTTTTTCACCACGCTTGGTTCTCCGCCGGCACACACCTCTCGCGAGCTAGGCTAGCTCGCGCCGCTAGCTTGCGAGCTAGGCTAGCTCACGAGCTAGGCTAGCTCACGCCGTGGAGGACAGCAGGGAGCTTGGCTGCTGCTGCTGAGAGGATACGCTGAGAGGACTATTTCAGGTGAATTTTGTACCGTATGTCTTTGCAACTGCTGCTAAATTTAGAATAAGAAAAATCCACAAATCAGCTGCACTGGTCAAAGTTGAGGAAAAGAATTTAAAATAGCTGCTTATAACCCGAATTTTACGGTAGTTAATATCATTCGTTCTGATCGGCTAGTGCTCTTGTGTGTGCGGTGTTATAGTGCCGCAGTTTTGTTGGATTGTTTTGTCATGTTTTGTTATAACTGTGAGCTATTATATTGAGTATTTGAACAGCGCTCTAGGAAGCAGAATTCTGATGTACGTTTCTGGGGCTTTTATTGTGAAGGGAAAAATGGAGAGGAGGAGAGGAAATGTTCTAGTGAAGTGTGGAACGAGAATAAAAGTGGTTGCCGTCTTGTGCAAACTACGCAGCATTGTGTTGTTGTTTTATTAATAAAGTGAAGTATAGGCGCAAGATAAACCCTCAGCTACATAACTAAATGTAAAGGTTCTTGTTGATGTGAACTACATGCATTGTCCATTAATGACGCAGAACCATGTCATGTGCGTATTGATGTAAACAATATCAGACGGCACTGAAGGCCTAGATCAAAAATGCATGGCCCGCCACTGCTACTGAATCACTCTGACATCCTGTTATGTCCTTCAAACACATATTGCAAAGATGTGATTTGCATTTACTTACATCTTTACAACATCTTTATATTCAATCTTAACTGCCTGTAGTTACAAACTTCTAAATTCACAAAAGAGATACATAGGTAACACTGGATGTATGTACTTAGACGTCACACAAAATATCAGTATCTCTGCTGCTTCACCTTTGAAAGAGCTTCTCCTCCTGGGCCTTGATTTGTTGGTTATGTACTCCCATAGCGTGGTTGATCCTGGCATCACAGCTCAGTTTCTTCGGCTTGTAGCAGAACCAAGGCTCACCTGTACGGAGGTCAGTGTGGTTGCACAGCGGCTGGGTTGGACGTAGGCAGACGTCACAGATGGTGGTTTCAGAGAGTGATCCTGAGCGGAAGAGGCTCTTGAAGTAAATCCTGTCTGGCTCTTCTCTGTTCAGCCTGTTCAGTACTGAGATGGCCTCACCAGGGTGAACCAGCGTCACCTGATTGGATGGAGACCAGAATTGCAATCATGTTCTGTCATCTCAATCAAGACAAATGAAGTGAATACTACTACTACTCCACATTTTGTCACATTCATAATGATGCATTTCTTCAAGTTCTTCTCCAGATTGACATCTGATGATAATCTCTGGAGAATTGTCTATCCATTCTATTTGTCTGCTTTCATGTAATCTGATCATTTTAGCATGAAAAGCTGACCAACTTGCTGCCTACATCAGTGATTGTCAACCACTGTGCCGCGGCACACCAGTGTGCCATGAGAGGTCGTCAGGTGTGCCGTGGGAAAATGTCCAATTTCACTTAATTGGTCCAAAAAAATATTATTTAGTTGCCACAAATGATTTTCCATTGTTGAGCGTCTGAGCTGCAATATAGTGGCTGGCAGAGTAATATAGAACAGGTCTGCACCTTGTTCTGCTATTAAACAAACTAAACGGCCGTATGTTATTGATCTTATCTACACAGCATGTCATTTCTGGGTTGCGTCTATACAACTCTGCTCTGCTCTGTGTTGCGATGCGCTGCACACAGGTGAGACACAGCGGAGAGAGAGACAGAGAGAGAGCGGCGAAAAATATGTCGCGTGCTTTTCACAATGGGATTTGCTGCTGAAGCTATCAGTATTTTAAGATATGAGCTCTCACGTTTAAAGCCTAACAGTTCATGTATTTGCAGGTCAAGACAAACAGCCTGGAGCTCATCAATGACGTTTCTGACTTAGAGAGGCTCTGGAAATATTCTTCCAAAAGCCTGAAAAACACTGCAGTGATAAAGCCTGCTCACTTTGTGGTCGTCATTAAAATAAATGAACATGTTTCCTTTAAGTCAGTATTTATCAAACTGGGGCGGTATTTATTACAGGTGTGGCGCAAGAGGAAATTGATTTTAAATGTTCACCGTCCGCCGTTAACAGGTTACGCTTGCGCATGCGCCGATTCTTGGCATTTCGCCAAAAGCCGATCTTTATGAGATCTCTGTGAGGTCGGCTTTCTGCTGTTGTGTCTCTCAACATTGAGCATGAATTGAGAGCCGTATCAAATCTACAACCCCATTTTAAAAAGATGTGTAGAGGAAAGCAGCTCTAATACTGATACAACGTGATGCTCACACATCTGCACTCATTCTGTTTTGTTTTGCAATACAATAAGCTATTTAGAGCTAAATATTAGTTATTTTTTGTATAACTTTATTTTCATTTTTCTAACAAAGTGATAACACTTTTTTTTTGTCTGATGGAGCAATCTGGTTTACTTGAACCACTGAATACTCTTCCATGCCAGTAGGTAGCGCAATAATGATCTACCATATATGCTGTGTTATGCTACAATGTGACATTTTGTAACTTTTTAGGTTGTTGGTGTGCTGCGGGATTTTTTTATTGTAGAAAATGTGCCGCGGCTCAAAAAAGGTTGAAAAACACTGGCCTACATAACCTAACAACCAACATAATGTAATGACCTAGCCTTACTTCTAACACCAAGGAGTATGTAGAGGTTAGGTAAAAAAAAATGTTTTTAAAGTTACGTTCACAACTAGCACAGCTACTGTGTAGTATTTCCCCAATATGTGTGAGCCTTCTGGGTGCTGCTTTTAGAGAGTTGACTAATGTTGGCAGCGCTGTCCTGTTTCATGGGAAACGTTATGTGCATCCACATCAGGCAAATTTATGTTATACATTTTTCCATGATACTTAACACTCGGTCGGACTAACTAGCGAATTTCGGGTAAATAAATCTACTAGTGACAGTTTGCAACTGAAAAAATATACAACCATGAGAACCCCTTTTCGTCTGAAAATAAAGAGTCTCAAATGACTCAGATTTTGAGTGGTAAATCTGTCCCTGTTAGCTTCACAAACTGCATATGTGCCGTGCAAGACGTGAAAGTTAACAGGCATCAACAGTAATTAAGGAGCCAGGTCTTCGTGAACAATGAATAATGATATTAAAAACACCTACGGCACCATCACATTGAACATCATGGTTTTAGCATCACCTCAACCTGTGCGTCTCCTTCCCAGAGTAAAGAGAATACAGCAGAGTAGCTCCCATTCAGAAGATCCACCACTTTCCCAGCAACACCTGCTTCAAGCTTCCGGTTGTGCAGCCGGGCGAGCAGGAAGTCCCCCCCAGACTTCTTGGGACGACCCTGGAAGTCAGAGGTTTGTATCATGACCTCCAGCTGATCCCCTACATGCCACTGTCCTCCTCTCCTTCCTGGGAGAATGGTGAAGGTGCTGTGAGCTGGATTACTGGTCTGGTTCAAGGAAATAAGAGCTGGCAAAAGTGGAGTTTCAGGCCAAGCAGTGGAGTCTAGTATGAGGCGTTCCTCCAGAGCGTCCTGAGGGGACAGCGGCTGGAAGGTGCAGAAGCTGCGACTCATGTCAGGGTGAGAGGAGACTCTCGGGGAGAAGATGGTGGAGTTGACTTTAGGCTGAAACTGGCAGAGAAAGAGAGAGAGAGAGAGAGAGAGAGAGAGAGAGAGAGAGAGAGAGAGAGAGAGAGAGAGAGAGAGAGAGGTGGTGAAGATGCACTGAAAAAAAGGGCCATGAATTGAATATTCTTTGGGGGGGGTTGATGAGAGCTGGTCTTAACATTGACCAAAGGGAAAAGCTTCAAGATACTCTTGCTTTCTGTTTTACACGAGACAAGAAAGTGAATGTTAGACTCAAAGATTTTTTGTGTGTGTGTTTATCAAGGTTTTGTTCACTAAAATGTATGTTTTGGGAAAATAAGACAGAGTTTTAAAACATGGTCTAAAGAATATAATACTGCCGGAATTGAGATAAAAAATACAATTGAACTCAAATTATATTTACTTGAAATGGAGAACATTGAAACACATTTCAAAACAATATCCAGAAACTTGAATAATACAGAACATTTAAACATTTAAACCTTCACACGATCTCGCTCAAACCAGGTTCTTACCTCCAGAACGTCCATGTTACGTAGCACTAAGATTAAGACAAAGACAGCCAGAAAGAGGAAGATGGCGCTGGACTCCCTTCTTGTACATGATAGGACCTTCATCATCAGTGATTAGTCTTCACCTTCAGCTTCAGTGGAGCTCTTACTCTGGTACTGGATTAAAACAAAATAGAGAGATAGATATATGAATTAAAGAAATGGGTAATTAACACCATTTATGCTATTATTACTTGTTTCAACTTAAACTCAGTTGTGAGATCCTCCCTCTCTATACTAATAGTGAGACATGTTTGTCTTTCAGTCTTTAGGACCAAACTAAATCCAGTCACTCGGGAAATTCCTTAGATTGATCATCCGTCAACCAGGACCACAACCAAAGACAGCATCCCCTCTCTCTGTTTAACATGATCCATTCTATCATGTACACTTTGCATCATCGTGAAAATATTTGAAGACATTTAGACACTAAAACAAATATCTGTTTAGGTGAGGTGTCACAGCATATGGATAAGATGCAAAGATAAGACTATTTGGAATGATGAGAATGTCATAGTATTGTGTGGTTTTCTAGTTTTCCTCGTCTCGTGTCCTCTCTTTCCCTGCACTTCCTACCTCTGTTATTGTCTGCTCTGGTTGTTTCCTCCTGAGTCTAATCACCTGCCGCTCCCCGTGTATTTAAAACCTGTTTGTCTCCTGCCCCAGTGTCGGTTCATTTCTTTAGTTAGTTGTTTAGAATGCTGTTTAGGTTCCTGTATATCTCTGCCTTGATCGCTGGTTGGATCCCTGTTGTGAGCTCAGTTCGAGAATAAAGTTACTTTGCACTTTGCATCGGCATTTGGGTCCTCTCTCTCTGAACCACCCCGTCACAGAGAAGCCATAATACAAAGATGAGAACCCATAACACATATTGACTGGGATACTGTATTATGGGTTCTCATCATTCTAAACGTACTGTTTACTGTAATGCACGTAACAAAAGGGTTTGAACAAGAGCAGAAATATTTCTGAGGACAAAGACACTGACGTCAGACTGGTTTCTCCAGTGCCTATAGTCAAATACCACTTATATCTATTGAATCTCAGGTTACAGGTCCTATGACAGACAGGTAGACAGACAGGAGGCGTTACAATGCCTTGCGACTGAATATCTCCAAGTCATATGTGTGTTCAGATTTTCTACCAAACCATCTGTTAAACCCCAGATTTAGAGGCAAAAACATGCTCAAATCTCTAATAGAGTACATTCACCAGAGAGGAAACGAGCAGCCGATCCCAATGGTATGCTTGATTATTTTTCTGGACTTAATGTGAGCGTCAGTGGAGCTGTTAAACCTGATTCAAAGTGACATACATATTGTAACGCCTCCTGTCTGTCTACCTGTCTGTCTTTCTGTCTTCCCCTTTAAAATAAAAGCCCCATGAATTAACTGTATCTTAACATAAAGCTCAAATGATGATTATTGTATTAAATAGAAAATAAATACACAATTGTACACAATATTTTTTTTATGTAATCACGTGATATGTTGCAGCAAAGTGCTGTCCCATTCATATTGACACCATCAAGTCCTCACAGCTAATGTTGGCATGTACCTCAATAACCTCAATAACACATCTCACTACCGGTAATGTATATATATTGCGACGTCTTACGGCAGTAGTAGCCACACTTTCAAAATTTCTTGCGAAATTTTCTAGTTATTATTTTTGATTTAGGTACTGAACTACTATTTTGATGCTGATACTTTTACTGACATCAAGTTTTGAATGCATGATTCTATAAACTGGTGACACAATTTGAACTGTATGTAAATCTTAGATCGACAAAGTATCTAATAACTGAGTACATGTAATGTGCAACGTACACATTTCCCTCTGAGATGTTGTGAAGCAGAAGTATTAAGTAGCATAAAATGGAAGTAGTAGAAGTAAAACAATGTCCAACATGTACAGTATATTACAGTGGTTACTGATACTGATTCATGGTAACATTAAACTTCAAATTTACTTTGTTTTAGAGTTTCATGTGTCTTACCTCAGCAGAGATTCAGTTGCAGATTGCGTTCATTACAGTGTGATCCATTAGCGTCCCTCCATGGTTTACAGTAAATGTGGTTCTCTGTGAACACAAGCGGCACTGCAATTTGAACCACACCTACAGCGTCATGCCTTCTTAAACACTCCCATGTGCCAAAAGAGCCAGGATCAGAGCTTCTCTGTTGAAGCTTGTTGAGTGATAGAGGAAAAGTAGGAAAGTAAAAAGTCTTATTATTATAACATATAACCTTTTTCCTTTTTAGTATAACCATTGAACATATACAGTTTTTTATTCAATTATAGTTCATGATTAGGCCACATAAAATGTATAGGACGTTATAAATTGTTATGTTATATGATCTTTTTTGATATGATGTGTGTTATATGATGTCTCCTTTGTTAGAGGATTCATCGGCCATATTACCAAATAACAGCGGTGGATTGGCCATAGGGAGTACCGGGAGTTTTCCCGGTGGGCCGGTCAGTAATGGGCCTGCAGTGGCACTGGCGTGTTCAGGGAGTGGCCTAGGGTGGCACGGGCCACCCCTGAAATCTGATTGGCCACCCCAAGTGCCACCCCAATATCTTAAAATATGATTGGCTATATGCCCAGTCAGAGGCGGGCCACGGCACTGAATGTAAACTGCACTCTTGTTTAGAGTTGCAGTTCCTTCTCAAACCTGAGAGGCAGAGATGCGCTAAAGTAGTATGTAGCCTGCAAAAAAAAAGGCGCGAAGAAGAAGAAGTTTGAACGGCAAACCTACAGGTGAAACAAACTCAGTCTATGGAAGCAACACGTCTCTGGAGCGTCGTCGTGAAATATGTGAGTAGCCTACATTTTACTACACTTACTGTGCCTGTAGTTAAAAGCTGTAACGGTAATAAGCTAAACATTTACCCGGTCTTGTTTTATTTCTTTTTATTGTAATTGGCACAAGGCTGTCATCATCTCATCTCATTAGCAAACACTGTTTTGACTGTCAACGATGCTAAAGCTAACATTTAGCTATTCTGTACTGCGTAACATTGTTATGTTAGACCCGTGTAACATCAATTACATTCGTGTGTATGCACAATTATCTATTGTACAACATATACACATCGTGCATTATGGGACTATTACAGTATGAAAAGAAGTCGGAATATAAAGGATTTCTTCAAAAGAAAGAAATCCAAAATAGAGCCAGAGCAGGGGCAGAGCAGTCAGTCAGAGGATGAGAGCCAGCTTGTCCTGAAACAGACTTCAGCTTCAGCTGTACACATAGGTATGTGAAATCCTGATGGTTCAAGTTTGTTCTCATGTTTGAACTTACTCATTTGGTTTGACTGTAACATACCACTTAGTTTACTTAGGAAAGGCTGATTGTATTATCATTCTAATCACAGCTTATGTATCATTATAGTCACATGTGGATGGTAAAGATGAAAGATAGGCCGCAAGGTGAACCACGAAAAGTCTTCTAGAAAATGATTCCCGCTCCACAGTCGTGCATCTACACAATCTTTAGTTCATAAAAAAGAACGAGTCGTGCTAAGCTACCAAAAAAAAGTTTGTCGCTGAATTTCCAGTCGATTCTCGATGCGTCTATGTTTTATGCAGAACTATTTTCTTCAGAGCGTAATAGGATCTTGGTCGCGAGTGGTGGCACGGTTCGACACGTGATCATGCTACACCAATAAGGTAGCTGATTTTTGTCAACAGAGTTGCAAGATGGCGGCCACCGTGCCTTCATCGAGCAGTACGGACGACGAAGGAAATACACCGGAGTGTCTTAATACATCGAAAAGCAAATATTGTTATATGCATATTACTTTAGTCAAGCACGAGGAGGTACATTATTTCACCACTGCACGATGGAATACATACAGGACAAGCCTACAAAAGTGGCTCGGGTTGAAGGGTGAGTCTCGGGACGTGGCTGAGAACTTCAAACACTGTGTTGATGTGGAGTTTGACAATATTCCCGAGGATGCTGGCTTCCATCACACGTGTTATCGTAGATTTACGGACAAAAACGCCATCGCAAAGGTGGAAAGACGTCTCGCACGTGAGAGACAAGAAGCTACGCAAGACCACGAGGCCATTCCATCGACTTCTAGCAGCACGAGTCCAACAAAGACACTGCGATCTAGGTCAGGGCTGCTAATCGCAGGCTCTGGCCCCGTCCTTCCTGCCCTGTGCACAAAAAAGGAGAAGTTAATCAACCGAGCAGGCACTCGGTTGATCAAAGGGATCAAAGGCTGAAACATCAACAGCAGGTAAACACACACTGTGGTTGAGTGACTGAAAGGTACAATTATGTGTGAGTAATGTCAACAAACTCATTGAACTATCCTTTTTGTTTCGTTAAGGCCAATTGCAGAAAGCTGCCGAGTTGAAGGATGACCAAAGTATATTAATACATGTAAAAGACAAAGACTGTGTGGCTCTGGAGGTGCAGTACCACAAAGGCTGTTACAATCAGTACACCAGGTTTTTGACGAGGCCTGAAAAACCAGAGAAAGAACAGTAAGTTATTTATTATATTGCATTTCAAGGAGCTACTAACTTAACATTATAAAAATAAACATTCAATGTGTGTGTGTGTGTGTGTGTGTGTGTGTGTGTGTGTGTCTTTGTGGTTTGTGATGTTGTGTGCCTTTCTTGGGCATCTTTGGTGTTAAATGTGCTGTATGGCAGATAGGTTCTAGCCTGAAATGTCGTGTACCACCTCCACCACTCTCTGCTTTTGATGGTACTCCTGTGACTCTTAATTGTCACTGTTTTGTTGTGTTGCAGACAGGATATGTTGAAGAAGAGGCTGACTCGTGATTTCCCCCAACTGGTGTTTCACATCCCCACCAAGCGCAACATCTGCAAGCTGTTTTTTGCAGAGACTCTGTCAACAGATACACTCATGGACTCGTGGACATGCTACCTTATCCATCAGGTGCGGAAACCACACAGTCTAGTGAGTTGAGCCAGACGGACAGCGAGACTGAACAAGGGACAACAAAGTGCCAAACATGATGAGATGAGAAGATGAGTACCATAAGGCTTTTAAATGTTTAGGTACCAACTTTAACTTGGAGCAGTCAACATTTGCACTTCTTTGCCAGTATGTGCCAGGCTGAGTGTCCTTAATCTGTTCCTTATTCTGTTTTGTACAGTTGTATATATCGTATTTCATATTTTTCATGAAGATTGTTTTTATGGTTGATCAGTGTTGTTTTCATTTGTGGAAGAATGAATGAATGAACAAATAAATGGTCATTGGTATAAGTACAGTTACTGCCTTTTATTGATACAAGAAGGAGGTTTATTTGTCACATACATAGAAATACTAACGTAAAGCATGTAGTGAAATTTCGTTTGGTGTTGAGGTGTATTCCCAGGTATTGTAAGAGATCAAGAGATAGTTTTAATGTCATATGCACAGATAACAGGCAGTTATTCTGTACAACGAAAAGCTTATTTTGCTGGGTCCTCCTAACACAGAATTACAATAATTACAATAAACTTTAAGGAAATAAATAAAATGAAATAAGCTTAAGGCCAAAAAAATAAAAATAAGGCACAAAATATAGTGACAGTATTGCACAAGAATATGTATAAAACTTGATCTAAATGACTTAACATAAACATAACATTATCGTACATTTGCCTCATTGTTCTTCTTGGACGCGGCTATGTATACAGCACTGTTTAGAATCCATTTGGCCCACTTTTGAGGATGTTCGAGTGTTTTCCTCTTTATGGTAACGTTATATCGATCCATGGGGGCCGCCATCTTGCCATTCTGTTGACAAAAAGCAGCTACCTCATTGGTGTAGAACGATCACGTGTCGAACCGTGCCACCACACGCGACCAAGATCCTATTACGCTCTGAAGGAACTAGTTATGCATAAAACATAGACGCATCGAGAATCGACTGGAAATTCCGCGACGAACTTTTTTTTGGTAGCTTAGCACGACTCGTTCTTTTTTATGAGCTAAAGATTGTGTAGATGCACGACTGTGGAGCGGGATGAAACGATAACAGGGTTCACCTTACGGCCTAAGACCCTCAACATCACATACACATCAGGGTATGTATGAATTTACCTTCTACATTGTAATACTAGGTAATACTAGAGTAACCAACACTGTAGCACATGTAAAGTTTATAATTTGTTTGGTTAAATAATTTGTTCAAAGAGACGTATGTATTTTAAATATGTTTTCACTTTATAGGCGGAGATTGACTGTTTTTTAATGTGCATTGTTTTCTTATGTTGGCTTTTGGAGTCACAGGTTATTTTGTAGCATTATTACTGTAACAAATCAGTGTTGAAACAAGATTTGTTACAAGTGATGTAAGCTTTTTTTATGCACACATAAGCTCTGGTAAGGTCAGCTATCTCTGTTGATAAAATATTCTACACGGTCTGTACCTCCAACCATTTACATTGTTGCACATGTAAAGTTTTGCACAGTTTTGTCAAGTAAATATTTTGCCCAAAGAGTCTTATTTATTTTAATTTTGTTGGCACTTTATACAGAAAGTGCATTGTCTTTTTTGTATGTACTGTATATTATACCTTGGAAGGTTGTTTTGAAGTTAGAATAAAGTATGGTAGTTTTCACTAGTAGGTCTGTTCTTGCTTGCAGTGTTAGTAAGTGAAGTAGATATGGGTTGTGGATACAAAAATGGTAAATTAATGCTATGCCGACACCTGGGTGTGTGTGTGTATTTTCTTGTGTGTGTGTTTGTATGTGTGCATACGTGAGTGTATATGTCTGCGCAGGCGCTCTTGCTCACACTTCATGCCACCCCTGCATATGTCAGTGCCCCACTGGTGCCACCCCTATCAAAAATGTCTGGACACGCCCCTGGGCAGTGGCTGACCTTTTTTTTTCTTCTTTTTTTTTCTTTATGTAAAGAAGCATAAGAGGCCCAGTGGCCCTATGATAGGCCCAGTAGTCCCGCCCACGCATTTTCCAGACCCCCCCCCCCCCCCCCCCCTCGTCCAATCACCTTTAATGATGAGCTAATGACACATCATTAGCAATCTGTGAGAGAGAAGAGAAAGCAAAAATGGAGAAAAAACGAAAAGGCGGTGCAGAAAAACTGAGGGAAAAGAAAAGAAAAAGCTCTCGCAACTGATGCTGCTAAGAGCAGAAATATAATAAATATGTTTGCTGCTGCGGGGGCCGGCGGCGGGGGCGTGGCCTCCGGCTCCGGGGCTTTGGCTGCGCCGGGCGCGGCGGGCCCCTCCCAGGAGGTGTCGTCGTCGGACAGTGAAGGTGAGGCTCCCGCTGCCATGGTGGTACAGGAGGGGGAGGAGGAGAGTGGTGGTGGTGATAGCAGGTGAGTGTGCTAGCTAACATGTTGTGGATAAACACTCATTCACTAAATGTTCAGAAACGTTGTCTATGAACTTTACTTGACATAATAGATAGCGTGTGGTGATCTGATAAAAGACAAATGTTTCTTTTTCAGCATGATTTTAAGCTGTTTTACATTATAATAAAATAGTCTATAACATCTGAAAATAAATACAATATTTAATTGAATGACCAGTCATATAGAAGCATTAAAACAATTAAATACATCTTTTTTTTCTTCCCTGGTATATATTTTTGATTGATATACTGTTGTTAACTTGCTGTTGCTCCAGAGTGCCTGTTATATTGTTCTGATAACATTACTTTAAAATAAAAGCGCGCAATACACTATAGTGTTTACTTAATTATTGAATTTGGCGCATAATGCGATAAATCGCGATTAATCACAGAAAAATCATGTGATTAATCAGTTACATTTTTTCAACTTTGCCCAGCCCTAATTTTTATATAATTGCAATCAATTCGGTAAAACGTAATAAGACACCGCTGTAGTTCAAACTAAAAGTTCAATTAAAAAGTTATGAATCTTAACCTTTCCCTCCGTCAAACTGATGTAACGTTACTGTGAATAATTAACAAGCTAATAAAGATTACTCGTTAGACCCTCAAAACCGAATTATATCTCATGTTTAACCGCTACGGAGAAATCGGAGCCAGCGGATCATTTCAAAAAGTCCCGCCGAGATCAGGCTGCTCTCGTCGGGCAGCAGAGCGCTGACGGCCCGGTGCCGGCGGGACTCACCGGTTCCGCAAGCAGGACCTCAACTCGTCGCCGTATCTTTTGAAGTAGGCTGATTCTTGACTAACCGATCACAGATTTGATGCTTAAACAACTAACTTCTCGAAGATCACAACATCAGATGTTGTCTCACTCCAATCTCAGAAACGCTGGCCGGCCAGTTCACATATTTTGATTTCAAAACGGCGAATTTCGCCGAAAGGTGACAAGTTTACAGGTTTGCAAAAAGGAGGACAAATATTGAAAATCCGGACTGTCCGGCCTAAATCCGGAAGTCTGGTCACCCTAAATCAGACTGCTTACCTACAGCTTGACAATGGACAAGTTTAAATGGCTTATAGAGAAGGATACATGCAAAAGATATGTAAATGTTTTAATTCTAATCTAATGAAGCTTTAGTGTACGTTCAGTCGGAAGACCATACTCTTGCAAGCCCGTAATTCATTTCTCATACATCTGCCTACTCTTCACAGTCACTCATTAATTTGCTGTCATGGTTCAGGGCTGTCAATCAGCCACACAATGACATCGTCATCTTGCTGCTGTCTCTTTTTAAATTTGACAGTCTCTCTTCCTTCAGTTCAGGCACCCCTCCACACTACATAAATGTTCAAATCACTGCTGTGAGAGATTTTAAAAAAAGTCTGAGATGATTCAATTCAGTTCATTTTGTATAGCCCAAAATCACAAATTACAAGTTTGCCTCAGAGGGCTTTACAGTCTGTACACATACATCCCTGTCCTAGGACCACATCGAATTAGGAAAAACTCCCCCCAAAAAACTGAAAAAAAACTTTCATGGGGAAAAGAGGAAGAAACCTTCAGGAGAGCAACAGAGGAGGATCCCTCTCCCTGGATGGAGAAGCAATAGATGTCATGTGTACAGATTGAACAACGTAACAGAGTTACAGCACATTCAATGAATATGACAGAAATTATTCATATAATGAGTAGTAGGCATGGTCCACGATCCAGATAATCACGATCCATGAAGCAGAAGGAGGGAGGGAGGAGGGGCATCAGCAGGGCCGCCATGGCGGGAGGCAGGACCGGCTCCAGACAGCCACGATCCGAAGCACAGAGGCTCCGGGGAAGAAGTAGAGTTAGTAATGTGCATTGAAGAGACATGAATTCATCCAGAAGGAGAGAGAGAAGAGGAGAGAGGAGCTCAGTGTATCCTAAAATGTCCTCCAGCAGTCTAGGCCTATAGCAGCATATCTAAGGGCTGGACCAGGGCAAACCTGAGCCAGTCCTAACTATAAGCCTGAACCAGCACTAACTATAAGCGCTATTAAAGAGAGGATCAACTGGAGAGATTTAAGAGTCTTAAGTCTACTCTTGAATGAGGTGACTGTGTCTGCCCCCCGGATTGAAAGTGGAAGCTGGTTCCACAGATGAGGAGCTTGATAACTGAAGGCTCTGGCTCCCATCCTACTTTGTAAGACTCTATAGGAACCACCAGTAGCCCTGCATTCAGTGAGCACAGCTCTCTAGTGGGGTAATATGGCACTATAAGCTCTCTAGTGGGGTAATATGGCACTATAAGCTTTCTAGTGGGGTAATATGGCACTATAAGCTCTCTAGTGGGGTAATATGGCACTATAAGCTCTCTAGTGGGGTAGTATGGCACTATAAGCTCTCTAGTGGGGTAATATGGCACTATAAGCTCTCTAGTGGGGTAATATGGCACTATAAGCTCTCTAGTGGGGTAATATGGCACTATAAGCTCTCTAGTGGGGTAATATGGCACTATAAGCTTTCTAGTGGGGTAATATGGCACTATAAGCTCTCTAGTGGGGTAATATGGCACTATAAGCTCTCTAGTGGGGTAGTATGGCACTATAAGCTCTCTAGTGGGGTAATATGGCACTATAAGCTACTTAAGATATGATGGTGCATCACCAGTTAAGGCTTTGTAGGTGAGGAGAAGGATTTTAAATGTGATTCTTGATTTTACAGGCAGCCAGTGCAGAGCAGCTATACAGGAGTAATGTGATCTCTTTTCTTAGTTTTCGTTGCAGCATTCTGGATCAACTGGAGAGATTTAAGAGACTTATTCAAAAAGCTAAACACACTTCAGATGACTTGGTTTGATTAGCATACAGCTGTTTGGACTTGGCTCAGCTGAGTCAGCTCCACAGCCGGCTTGTGAATGTGGAACAATATAAAGGATCTCTGCAGTAGCTGAGTTATTACTCGACAGATCTGGGCTATTTCCCTGGAGCCAAAGGGCCTTCCTCAAGTGAAGTGTGTTCTTCCTCAAACGCTCTCAGAGTACAGTAGTGTACAGCCAAAACTGGAAGCCAGAGATAATACACTGTTTTAGTATTCTAGCCTTTATCTAATTGAAGTTGGCTCAAATTAATTCTGCACTTTACAATGTTTTCCTGACCTTTGTTTCAGTAAGGCATCAGTAGGAAAATCAATGCAGCAGCTTCATTTGTTTGTAATTGATAAGGAACCGTTGGTGGGTTTAACAAACCTTTATTAAATGTGTACATGTCTTCTATGCGTTACTTAAACTGAATTTGTTTCTTCTTGTTGTTGCAAAGTGTTTGTATACAGCTGTTGGTCATGGCATTGTATTCTTGGCCAGATTGGGACCCAAAACAGGGTTAAACAGTCATATTGTTTTTCATATGTTTTCATATTGTTTTATATGTTTTGTGGTATTAACTAACGTTTCACTAGAACATATATGATGTGTATAAAGTGGTGCATTGGTCGTGAAATTCATTTACATCAGAAATGTATGGGAAACAGATGTTTTTGGCCCTTGTGTTCTGGTAAATACAGGTACATTAATCAAAACAACTCTCACTTGAAGGAATCCAGCATGGGACATTAATGTTATTGTCAACAGATTATTCACTTATTGTGACTGAAAAGGAACGAGCTCGGTTCATGCACTTCAATTTGAGTTATCTGCAAGTAAAGGAACGGATCCCCTCGACATTTTAGGGTGACAGCTTCAATAAAGAACAAATGTTTCTACACGTTTTTTAACGTTTATTTAATTCTAGACAAGACCAACTTGTCCAACAAGCGGTGCTTCCTCCAATGTTTTATTATTGAGTTTGACTATGTCCTGATTTAAAATCATATATATATATATTTAAAATATATGTTGGTCTCTTGTTATAAATTGCAAACATACAACTTTGTTACAGTAAGTAAGGACTGGAAATGTGATTGTTTACTTCCACCACTGGCTATTCCTATGTGAAATCTATCTGTCTCTTTGGTTTATAGCGGCTAAAAAACTACATTGATGCGTTTTTAATAAATTAGTTTTGGGGTTGTAATCCTTTTGGGACTGATAAAGTCTCGGTGGTAATTAATAGAGACCTTATTTTATAACGTATTTATCTTGGTTCCACCTCTTTTTTTCCCCACGGGAATTTGACATCGCGACCCCATCAGCCACGTGCAGCGGCCACGCCTGCAGTCGTGCGTAAAGAGGTAAAGACTGCACCAGCGACCGCGACACGAGCCGAGGGAGGCTGACATGGTGGAGCGGAGCGGGAGCTGCTGCATCCAGCAGCCTCGGAATAAACAGAGCTCTGATCCAAGTGCAGTGGGTGGAGTTTAAGGATGCTTTCGGTGGGTACGTTAGAAGTTGTTGCCTTCGCACGCCGAAGCCATGCGTAAAGAATAAGTGCGAGGAGGATGCTGGAGCACGAGGCAGGAGCGGACATGCGACTGGTCCGCCAGATCAGCGCGGGGATGAAGATCCAGGCCGCGGGAGAGCACGTGGGCTGCAGCAAGGTCGGGGGAAATCATCAGGAGAACCAGGTCATGTGTGTGCAATGTCAAGAGGAGCTGGTGCGGGTCTGTCCGGGATCCCCGCGCAGTCCTCACCGCGCCATCGCCACGCGCCTCTCCTCCGTCTCCGCAGGTAAAGGCTTCCGATGCAGGGAGAGTCACAGCGACATGGCTCTTCACATGTGCTCTGTGTTTGATATTGCATCTACCTGTTTATTCTAATGTCACTGTTGAGCGTGGGCGGACATGAGGGTGTGGCAGAATATGGGATCACTATATACTCACATAAAGACTCGTATAAAGAATACATTGAGCACCTCCCTCGGTGAGTTTTAAATTAAACCAGATCGATGGACATATCTGTGATTCTCATGCTTTAAAAGTGTTTTTTTTAGTGATATATCATTTTCATTTAGGAGTTAGAGCCCCTTGTACAGTGTTGTTAGTTTTCATGAGGGAATATGAATTAACTTAAATCTTCCATGACAACCTCTTACTCAAAAGTTGTTCAGCCTGTGTTTGTGAAACACACTCATAAAGTGCTCTTTATTATCTCCGCTAAGAGATAATGAGATCATAGTGAGATTGGTGGAGGGGGTGTGTGTGTGTGTGTGTGTGTGTGTGTGTGTGTGTGTGTGTGTGTGTGTGTGGTTGTGCATCTCTGATTCTGTCCATGGCTATTTTGCATACTGCATCATATTTTGGGCGCTCATTTATATCTCAAGGACCCCTCGTGGTTGCACTGACACACACTTTCTCAGAAGACCTTTTATTGCCTGTGTTATACTGCCAGTGATTGACTGCTGACTCATCGCTCACTACTCTTTACCAGCCCGCCGGCCCCAGTGAGATACAGTGGGGTGTTGTTCTGAACTGTGTGCATTGGTTAACTACCAGTACACACACGGCTGAGGGCATCGCCGCCACTCATCCGTGCAGAGACACAGTTACCTGCCTTTTTATTGGGTGACAGGCGGCTTCACAGAGCAGATCTCTGTACAGAAGAAAAAACAAACAAGATCTGTTGTTTTGTGATGTGCAGGTACACTCGCTGTCTAGATGTTATACATTTGTGTGTTGTCTTCATCTTTTGAAACCCAACAGCACCTCTGCTGCATAAGAGTATATGGCTTCTTATCGGCTGCTCACAATAAAACAGTAGTCTATCTATCAACGTGTGAAGAGTCTTTTAAGATTGTGAATGAAACGACTTTGTACACAAAGCTTGAATGATGTGAAACCATTTTTCGGATTCTAAATTATGGATATTTCACTGGAAGCTGCTGATACGGGTTGTCCCATTCCATGCAACGACGTCCCACAGCGTAGGTAATAAATGATACCTGCAGGTGTATCTCGTAACATGCAAGCAAATGTGCAAGCTTGGACTGAAAAGACTTCCTGTCAGTGATGAATGTCCCGCTGTGCTGCAGTTGCTCATGTTTGACGCGTGGGTGTTAGATTACAGAACATGGAAATGAAAAGTTCTTTAAATTGCTAAATGGGCATTTTTATTCAATGCAAAAATGTTAGGCAGCACCTTGAAGCAGTGACTGCAGGACAGATTAATCATTTAACCTCTGGCTGCTTTGATTGCTTGGAGTTCCAAATTAGCCTTTAAGTTTTCTCATTTGCGCTCTTTAGTTTTGTCACGGGTTTATCGTCATAGTTTCCTGCTCCCACTGGAACCTCATTGGGAGCAAGTAGTGTCAAACAAACCAGCCAATCAGGTCATGGAATACTGTGATGGCAATAACAATGAAGCCACGGAAGCATCTTGAGCTCTACTCCTGCAAATAAACTGAACAAATTGTGAATTGCAATGGCTTGGATTTCACCAACTTTTGTGCCAATCGGTTAACAATTTAAGCCATCTTTTAGGCAAAACTGCCAAAATGTCTTTGGTTGCACCGTCTTGCTGTTTTTCTATCGTTGGAACTGAAGCTCTTAAGGTTTTGGACCGTTGCTCGGACCAAAACAACACACTGCACGACATCAACAAGGAAAATGTGATGGGCATTTTCACTATTTTGTGACATTGCATCGGCCAAAACGATTAATTCATTAAATCGAGAAAACAACCCTGTCAGGGATTCCCTTAAATAAAGGGGTCTCTTCCTGTAAGTCGTCCAGGGTTATGGGCTCATTCTAACACGGCTAGTGTTGTGAATTGTATTCACAGTGGATTATTTCACTACTAAGGCATTAAAGCTGCCAGACTCGTGGATTGTATTCCCTTACCTCTGCCAAGGTCACGGGTTTGTCCCCCTGTTGGCTGGATGTGAAGCAGGGCACTAACGCTGCAGGATTAGGGGCTTCACTCCCGTAACGCTGCAGGGTCATGGTTTTTCTCGAGCCCACAGGAAAAGCACCAGGCTGAGTGGACACATTTGGAAGTGTGGGATTTTTATTGTTCGCCATCCACATTCATTACAAAAGCAATGGGCGC
This sequence comes from Myoxocephalus aenaeus, assembly GCA_038501785.1. Classification (NCBI taxonomy): domain Eukaryota; kingdom Metazoa; phylum Chordata; class Actinopteri; order Perciformes; family Cottidae; genus Myoxocephalus; species Myoxocephalus aenaeus. Next base: position 975,186 of record JBAMJR010000053.1, read on the forward strand.
AAAAGTAATTCAAACTGTGGCGGTCACATGTGCAAAAAAAAATATTAATAAAAAAAATCGATGCTTTGGTTGCACAATAAGTCACTTATGACCTTATGATCTCTCCTCCTGTCGCAGACCGTGAGCCCAGCAGCAGCAGCTACAATGCCTCTTCTGGAACCTTCTACAGCTGTGTCAGTCAGATCACCATTGGTAAGTGCTTTATTTACAAATATATTTATAAAAAAAAATCTGATTTGATAAATCGCTGACTAACTTTGAATATATACACTACCGTTCAAAAGTTTGGGGTCACTTAGAAATGTCCTTATTTTTCAAAGAAAAGCACTGTTTTTTTTCAATGAAGATAACATTAAATTAATCAGAATTACACTATACATTGTTAATGTGGTAAATAACTATTCTAGGTGAAATATCTACATAGGTGTATAGAGGCCCATTTCCAGCAACTATCACTCCAGTGTTCTAATGGTACATTGTGTTTGCTCATCGCATAGAAGACTAATGGATGATTAGAAAACCCTTGAAAACCTTTGTGCAATTATGTTAGCAGAGCTGAAAACAGTTATGCTGGTTAGAGAAGCTATAAAACTGGCCTTCCTTTGAGCTAGTTGAGCATCTGGAGCAGGGGTGTCAAACTCATTTTAGTTAAGGGGCCGCATGCTGCCTATTTTGACCTCAAGTGGGCCGGACCAGTAAAATCACAGCATAATAACGCATACATAATGACATTATTTCTCTATGTTTAAATCATTGGTGAAGGTTTTTGGATGATAAACCCTGTTTTAAGGTCTTTCTTCAATAAACTAGAAACATAAAGACCAACAATTCAGACATCAGCCCACTGTTTACCTGCCTGGGCTCTCCTCTGCAGACTCCCTCGCAGTTAGGCAATATGGTTAGTAAAGTCAGTGCTGTGATCAATTGTGTCTGTGGCTCAATGGTTAACATGCACGTCTTACAATCAGAGGATCAGTGGTTCGAATCCTAACTGAGGTATTTTTTATTTATTTTTTTCAATTTTGTTTTCTTCAGTTTTTTTTGTTTTTTTTTCAATTTTAACAATTATCGGATCCGGCCCGCCAGGGGGTCCAGTCCGGCCCGCGGGCCGTATGTTTGACACCCCTGATCTGGAGCATCACATTTGTGGGTTCCATTATACTCTCAAAATGGCCAGAAAAAGAGAACTTTCATGTGAAACTCTCCAGTCTGTTCTTGTTCTTAGAAATGAAGGATATTCCATGCCAGAAATTGCGAAGAAACAGAAAATGTGTCTGGGTGACCCCAAACTTTTGAACGGTAGTGTATAAAAGTGAAAAATATATTTCCTCCCCTTATTTATTGTTATAAGGTTAATACGATGAAGTCATAAGTTGTTTCCTGCTGGCTGCCACGGATCCTCACAGACATGAACCGAGCAGGAGAAGTCCTGCTCGGTTCATGTCTTGACATACCTTTATGTGGCATGGGGCACACCTTGGACAAGTATGTTTTTCTTGGCTCCGTGTTTGCTGTCAAAACGGCGGCGTGAATTGTATTCCTTCATCACCGACACTTCCTCATAACACAGAAGACTTACCGGTTTCTCTCCTTGAAGCACAAACATGTACTTTCCCATCTTCTTTAAATGTTCTTCCCTCTCATCTCGGGGACCTCTCACTGCTTTTAATGTTTGACTGTGTGCTCTTATTGTTTTCATTTATTTTTATCTGTTTTATTATTCTACTTGTTTTATTGCATAGTTTATATAGGACATTGTAAATGTTGTGTAAAGTGACTTTGAGTACTATGAAAAGCGCTATATAAATGAAATGCATTATTATCTAGGAAATGACCTCAAAACGATCCATGTGAACACATCAATGAAATATGATTCTGTTCACATTCAAAGTAATACGGCCACATGATAAACTCCAACACAAGTGTTTGACTGAAGCAAGACAACTAGCACGTGTGAAGCAGGAAAAGTACCAATAGAGAATTTGATGATGGCTGAATTCCATTTCGCTGCTCCAGTTTCAGGGTCTGCTGACTGGGACACTCGAACAGGACAGAGCCATCGCTAATGTTGTCAGTGACACCTGTGCTTTTCCTATGAAAACGTCTGCTGTGACATTACGGGGAAAAGGAGAATAAAATTAAAGGAAAAAATGACTTCACAGCTTAGCATGTCAATCTGGGTTAGGGATGTGTTCCAGTAACATGTTAGAGGACTTACTGCAGTACAGTGTGGCGCTGTATTAATGCTAAGCTTACTGACAGAGGGGCGGGGGAGGGGATTTGCTAAGCAGTAAGAAATGTGAAAGATTTCCCCTGACATAACACTGTTCGTGTGCCAGGGGCCGCTGGCAGCAAATGGTGCGTTGTTGACGAAGCTGTCTGAAATCATTTTCCTGTCTGTCAAAAAAACAAGCAATGCTCTTTGCAACAGTCGCGCCCGCTGAACATTACGGCCTGGTTAGTGGCAGAAGCAGGAGTCTTTGGGTTCAGCTGAGGCCTGAGCTGCTGCTGCTGCATGCAGGTGTGCCTCTCTTCTCCCTGTGCTGGAAAAAACACTACATCAAAAGAACTAATGAAGTGCTGAGGGAGAGCTTTGGACCGTCGAGACTGTTGTTTTTTACAAAAGGGAGAGATCTATAGTGTTGCCCCGCACGCTGACATGAAAAGGTTAGTGTTAGCCGCCTGTGATTTAAAAGCCCTGAGAGGAAAATACCAGTCAGCACCACTGGAGGTTCTTAAAAGTTCCAATCGATTATAATCTTTCATTAATTCCACCGTGCTTCATTGTTGTAGGAATTTACTTCCTCAGAGCTGAGAGCTCGATTTAGGTTGTTGTGGTTTTTGAGTTGTGCTGACTCGGCTTTCTGCTTTTTTTTCTTCTGTGAATTTCAAAAGGTTTCCGGGGGACCTTCAGGCGTCATATGAAACTAAACAGACAAATGTCAATACACGTATTTTATTATCCGCTAAGTGTGTTGGATTCTTCACTGAAAAGAAATATTTTCTTTTTGCAGTTGAAAAAAGGACTTCCATGTCGCAGAGGACGGACATTGCTCACGTCCAGATTGAGGTTAAAGAGGTCAGCGCTTGTCAGATTGTCAGCAGTATGAAAACAGCCTCAACTGTCCGACATTGAATTTGGGGGACGTCTGTGTCCCGCGACTCATCCCTCCCCTCTCTGGGACATTGTTTGAAGCACGTTTCATTTCTCGTGTGTTTAATCCAAATCCAGAGCACGATGCATTGATGCATTGATGCATTGATGCCGGATATCGCTAGAGCTGGATCAGAAAGCGATGACAGTGGGGCCTATCTATTAAATTAAAATTGTTTATATTTTATATACATTAAATAATGGAATTTTAATTCCTGTTTAAGTTTTGATGAATTAGTTGCAGCTTTAAAAATGTGTACACTTTTTTTATTTTACCAAGTTGATGATGTACACTTCATTATTTTGATAATAAATAACAATTTAGAACATTTATATCCATGTTTTTATTTGCTACATTTTTGTTTGACAAAGTTAGAAAAGCAACATGCAAGTAAAGCCTGATGTTGGCGTATTAAGTCAATGCACAGACGCGAATGGTTGCGAAAAAGCGAATTTTCCACGAATAAGGCGAAATAATTTGCTTTTCCGCAACGCTTTTTTATTTTTTGAACTCGGGCGAAAGATTCACCCAACGCTGAGTTGCGAAAGCCAATCGGCGTTGAGAAGCTCCGCCCGTCGTCGCCGCCGCCGTCCTGCCGTTGCTGAATCAAACTGCTGCTGGTGTGCGACTACGGATAATATTATGAACCTTAATATTATGTCGGCACTCAGCTGAAACTTGTCACTGCCTCGTGTGGCCCAGATACCTGCACCTGCATGTGTTGTCTCACCTCCGAGGGTGTCAGGAAGTGGAAGTGTATCTGGGCCTCGCTCTCCTCAGAGAGCCACGCGGGCACTTTTTTTTTCTGATGACTGCGACATAGATATTGCTTAGAATACACTATGTCCAAAAAGGCTGCGCGCACCGTGAGTTTTTGGAGGTCATTCGGATACATGCCAGGTGTAGATTACCACCTCCGCCCCTCCCGCCATTTCAGGTGACTTTCATGGGATGTTGAGGACTGTTGGCTCGATGCGGTTCTTAACGGCTTTTTTAAGTTGTGTTACACCACGCCTGGACCAAGTTTATCTACAACCCATATATTTTTTGTTGCAAAATCACTCGGTCGAAAGTCTGTGGACCATTTCCGAAAAATCTAAAATCCACCGACCTTGCTAATGTTCACTTTATTAACTGTGAGGGCATCATTTCGTTTCTGATTCAGTGAATTTATCACCAGGCTTTCTTCAATCAGCCTCCGACTGTGTGTCATGAACTCTCACAATAACACAAGTATTTGTCTGTGTAGAGCATAGGTGTCAAACTCAAGGCCCGCGGGCCAAATCCGGCCCGCCAAGTAATTTTATGTGGCCCTCGACAGCTTGAAAGGCATATGATCGTCTTAATTATTAAAGTATATGCTGCTTTACAGTCGGGGCCGTTTCTAGGATTCACAGAAAGGGGGGGCTTAGCCCCTAGAGAATGTGTGCGCGCGCAGCGCGTGGCTTCTGTTTGGGGTCCATTTGGGGCCGCGGATATTACATTACATTACGGGCCAGTCCCAATCTCCACCCTTACGGACTCACAGACTTTGAGGCGCGCTCCCGCGAAGTCCGTGAGGGTTTAGGGGTGTCCCATTGTCACATCGTAGAGTGTTTGAGGGCTCTCTGGCAGACATTTTGAGCCCCTTCCGTAAGTCAGCATTAGATGCTGACTCTGCCTAAGGGAATTACCCACAGTTCATAGCAATGTGACGCTAAACACGCAGTTCCCAATGGAAGCATGAAGACGTAAAAAAAAAAAAAGGGTAAACAAAGAGACACGTGGGCGTTCAGCCCGATGAAATACACTATAACATTACGGATTAAAGATGGAACATAAAAACACATGAAATCAGAGGAAAGCAAGCAGAAAATATATATATAAATATTTTTTTTACATTCATCAAACATTTCGTTTTGACAAAACGAGTAAATAGATCATTTAACATGACTTATGTCGTGAGGTTGACGTTCAAATCAGTGACTAAAAAGTATAAAATAAATACACAATTGTACACAATATTTTTGTATGTGGTCATGTGATGTTGCAGCAAAGTGTTGTCCCATTCATATTCACACCAGTTCAAGCCCTCACAGCCTCTCACACTCAGACACTTAGCAGCTGACGTCAGTGCGTGCCTGAGGGTTCAGGGCTTGAGGGTTTAGGGGGGAGATTGGGATTGGGCCTACATGTCCATTGTTTCCGACAGTTCATAGATTGGTTCAATCAGAAAGAGTGTGATTTTGCTCTGTAGTTTTGCTTGCATTCATTAGTATATGATAACAGAAGAGACAGAATGTCAGGGTCGTAGTGAACACAAATATGAACTTTTCTCAAATAACAAGAGAAATCATTTTCCTGCTTGTAAAGGAAAGACGGATAAACTAGCTTCCATATCCGCGTCACTCCCAAATCCAATGGATGGAGAACGGACCTGACTGTCAACTTTTGAGTTGTTTACTTGTTTTATTTTGAGCAGAAGGGAATACGATTTTTTATCAACATTTACATCTATTTTGTTGTCCGTGTAGTTTTTACAAACCAGTGATATTTTACGCTCATTTGGACACTATCACTGAGATAAAGATGAACTAGTTCAGTGTCTAATATACCATTCAATAGAGAGAAAAAACATGAATGACAAAAATTAAAATAAAAACATTTCAAGTACATCTTGATTATCAAATAATAAATATTGTATGATGGGCTGAAATGGAAGGCACCCAACGCATTCACTATAATCAAGGCAAACTTGCATTTGTGATGTTGGGCTATATAAAATGAATTGAATTGAATTCTGTAACTACCTGTACTTACATTCCCTCCGTGCATCATTTACTGTGAGCTAAACTCCTTGGTGTAGTTTACTTTGAGCTAAACTTTGAGTTTACTTTTTAATCCTGCTGTGGTTGATGAGAGACATTACTTGGCAGAGTGAGAAAGCCAGCGCAGCAGCCTCCCCAAGGTCCTAGTGCCCTAAAGTTAAGTATGATGATAGGCTATTGGATTGTAATTTGAAGGGGGAGAAAACATACAAACCAAAACGCACTCACATATGTAGAATGTTAGAGTTATAAATAACTTGTCCATGTGAGAAACAATGATTTCATTTAATGACATCACCAAAATAAATAAATAAAATTAAAAAAAGATTTTTTAATTTTTCAAGCCAAATTATTTGGGGGGGCTGAAGAACATTTTGGGGGGCCTTCAGCCCCCCTAAAACAGGCCTAACGACGCCCCTGTTTACAGTGTACAGTGACCATATACTACATATCCCACAATGCATGTCGGTTTTGTGACCTGCAAATGAACGAGATGAGAGGGAAGAACATTTAAAGAAGATGGGAAAGTACATGTTTGTGCTTCAAGGAGAGAAACCGGTAAGTCTTCTGTGTTATGAGGAAGTGTCGGTGATGAAGGAATACAATTCACGCCGCCGTTTTGACAGCAAACACGGAGCCAAGAAAAACATACTTGTCCAAGGTGTGCCCTATGCCACATAAAGGTATGTGAGCAGGTGAGCCCCAGACCACACCTGCTCACATGTTCTTACTGCTTACAATTAGTTGTTGGACCAGTTATGTCCTTCTCAACTGTGAAACAAAAGCTTTGAACAAAGTTAATGTAATAACGTGCGTTTGTCTTTATTCTCTTTTTCTTAAGTTTGATCTTTGATAGAGTAATGTGGGTTTCTTAACACTAAATTAAATGGAGTTATGTTGTAATAACAGAGACATTTGCTTACTTATATTTTTACTTTTATATAAATGCATGTTCAATATTTTTACACTTAAATAAACAATAATTAAATGCAAAGACAGTTATTTACCAATATGTTAGGGAGTAGTTTATACAGTGTTACAGTTACAATCGGCCCTTTGAGGGCGACCATAATGCGGATGTGGCCCAGGGTGAAAATGAGTTTGACACCCCTGGTGTAGAGGCTCAAACCTTAACCTATTTAAATATTCGAGCCACTAGGGGGGCGAACGGGAGAAGGAGTTCGGACGCGTGTTCTGCCACAAACAAATTCATTGTCCATTCCAGCACTGTCTCTTTTCCGTGCATTTAATTCGTGACACCATGGCATAAAGTCATTTTACAGTAGTCACAGCAGAAGGTTCCACGAGACAGGATAAAACACTTGATCTTAACTGAAAGGGAAACGCTGTCGCGACCACGGTCGAAAACTATGAGGGGCCGTTTAGGCCATAACTACTGAAACGCTCTCACACTCACTACTGAAACGTATGAGGGGCCGTTTAGGCCATAACTACTGAAACGCTCTCACACATACTACTGAAACGCTCTCACACATACTACTGAAACGCTTTCACACATACTACTGAAACGCTCTCACGCATACTACTGAAACGCTCTCGCTCTCACACATACTACTGAAACGCTCTCACACATACTACTGAAACGCTCTCGCTCTCACACTCACTACTGAAACGCTCTCACTCATACTACTGAAATGCTCTCACACATACTACTGAAACACACATACATTCACTATTGAAACGCTCTCACACATACTACTGAAATGCTCTCACACATACTACTGAAACGCTCTCACACATACTACTGAAATGCTCTCACACACACTACTGAAACGCTCTCACACTCACTACTGAAACGCTCTCACACTCACTACTGAAACGCTCTCACACTCACTACTGAAACGCTCTCACACTCACTACTGAAACGCTCTCACTCATACTACTGAAATGCTCTCACACATACTACTGAAATGCTCTCACACATACTACTGAAACGCTCTCACACATACTACTGAAACGCTCTCACACTCACTACTGAAACGCTCTCACACATACTACTGAAACGCTCTCACACTCACTACTGAAACACTCTCACACATACTAATGAAACACTCTCACACATACTAATGAAACACTCGTACATTCACTACTGAAACGCTCTTACACTCACTACTGAAACACTTACACATACATACATACTCTGTAAACCTATTCACGCTCATATATAAATGTAAATAATAAATGTGTATGTATAAGTTTTTCAGTTATATGTATGTATGCTCTTACATGAGGATGTGCAAGCGTCTCACATGTATTCATACAAGTCATTTCAGTAGTGACCGTGAGAGTGTTTCAATAGTGAATGTACGAGCGTTTCAGTAGTATGTATGAAAGACATCTCACTAGCATACGGAAGGTACTTCGGTTAAACCGGAAGGCGGAAGCAAAGAGTGCATGTTTTGAACAGCGACAACGCGCCAATCTTAGCCCGCAATTAATATATTTTTTTGTGATTGAATATGAAGGTGCAACTTCTATATATTTTGATCAGTCTGCAGGCCTTATTCGTAATTGGCAATCGCGATGACATCGTTGATTTTTTCAATAGGGTGCTGCGCTGTGTTCAATGCCTACAGCAAGACCCAGGAGAAGAGAGATGTTTTAGAGAGCCGGAAGTGGAATTAGTTCATAACAAGAGTCATTTCTTTTCATATCTAATCTGAAAGTAGACATAAATTGCCTCATAAATTGATAGTCAGCTAAAGGAGGGGATTTTGAAGGGCTTTTATTTTGTAATTAAACATCAACATGCCTTGATTGATAGTCTACTATTAACATGAAGTGGAATTATTGTAATTTCCTTTCAACAAGCTTTTATTTTGAAATTGCCTTCATCGGAAGAGTCCTCTTATTTTGAAGTCAGTTTGTACACACTCGTACCGTAATGCCTAGTATAAACGCGTCCCGACAATCTATGTGCGGGCTGGCCCGACTGTGTTTTTCGAAGTGGAGGCTGGCCTGACCGCAGTGACACCAAGACGTTGCCTATGTCTGAACACAGTCCGACGGCTAATTCCAAAAAAAGAAGCAATTCCCTGCCAGTTAAAACCGAGTCCCATGCACTGGTTAAATTGCTCAATTGTTAAATCATATCGTGGGCGACATGGAAGGCCATTTCTGGCTGTAGGTGGAATCGGAGGAAGACAGTTTTCTTGATCTCTTCTTCTAGTTCTAAAGTCACCAAACCTATTAAAACAAAAACATATTGACTCCAAAAAAACAACCGTCTCTCCATCAGGTCCTTCCCTAGAGCGAACCATAGACAACATAGAATTTAGGGTAATGGTGTGGTCATCAAGCTCTCTAAAACATCTCTCTTCTCCTGGGTCTTGCTGTAGGCATTGAACGCAGCGCAGCACCCTATTGAAAAAATCAACGATGTCATCGCGATTGCCAATTACGAATAAGGCCTGCAGACTGATCAAAATATATAGAAGTTGCACCTTCATATTCAATCACAAAAAAATATATTAATTGCGGGCTAAGATTGGCGCGTTGTCGCTGTTCAAAACATGCACTCTTTGCTTCCGCCTTCCGGTTTAACCGAAGTACCTTCCGTATGCTAGTGAGATGTCTTTCATACATACTACTGAAACGCTCGTACATTCACTATTGAAACACTCTCACGGTCACTACTGAAATGACTTGTATGAATACATGTGAGACGCTTGCACATCCTCATGTAAGAGCATACATACATTTATTATTTACATTTATATATGAGCGTGAATAGGTTTACAGAGTATGTATGTATGTGTAAGTGTTTCAGTAGTGAGTGTAAGAGCGTTTCAGTAGTGAATGTACGAGTGTTTCATTAGTATGTGTGAGAGCGTTTCAGTAGTATGTGTGAGAGCGTTTCAGTAGTGAGTGTGAGAGCGTTTCAGTAGTGAGTGTGAGAGCGTTTCAGTAGTGAATGTATGAGTGTTTCATTAGTATGTGTGAGAGCGTTTCATTAGTATGTGTGAGAGCGTTTCATTAGTATGTGTGAGAGCGTTTCAGTAGTGAGTGTGAGAGCGTTTCAGTAGTGAGTGTGAGAGCGTTTCAGTAGTGAGTGTGAGAGCGTTTCAGTAGTGAGTGTGAGAGCGTTTCAGTAGTGAGTGTGAGAGCGTTTCAGTAGTGAGTGTGAGAGCGTTTCAGTAGTGAGTGTGAGAGCGTTTCAGTAGTATGTGTGAGAGCGTTTCAGTAGTTATGGCCTAAACGGCCCCTCATAGAAACGCTCTCACTCACACATACTACTGAAACGCTCTCACACATACTACTGAAACGCTCTCACACATACTACTGAAACGCTCTCACACTCACTACTGAAACGCTCTCACACACACTACTGAAACGCTCTCACACATACTACTGAAACGCTCTCACACTCACTACTGAAACGCTCTCACACTCACTACTGAAACGCTCTCACACATACTACTGAAACGCTCTCACACATACTACTGAAACGCTCTCACACATACTACTGAAACGCTCTCACACACACTACTGAAACGCTCTCACACTCACTACTGAAACGCTCTCACACATACTACTGAAACGCTCTCACACTCACTACTGAAACGCTCTCACACACACTACTGAAACGCTCTCACACATACTACTGAAACGCTCTCACACTCACTACTGAAACGCTCTCACACACACTACTGAAACGCTCTCACACATACTACTGAAACGCTCTCACACATACTACTGAAACGCTCTCACACTCACTACTGAAACGCTCTCACACATACTACTGAAACGCTCTCACACTCACTACTGAAACGCTCTCACACATACTACTGAAACGCTCTCACACTCACTACTGAAACGCTCTCACACACACTACTGAAACGCTCTCACACATACTACTGAAACGCTCTCACACTCACTACTGAAACGCTCTCACACTCACTACTGAAACGCTCTCACACTCACTACTGAAACGCTCTCACACTCACTACTGAAACGCTCTCACACACACTACTGAAACGCTCTCACACATACTACTGAAACGCTCTCACACATACTACTGAAACGCTCTCACACTCACTACTGAAACGCTCTCACACATACTACTGAAACGCTCTCACACTCACTACTGAAACGCTCTCACACATACTACTGAAACGCTCTCACACATACTACTGAAACGCTCTCACACATACTACTGAAACGCTCTCACACTCACTACTGAAACGCTCTCACACATACTACTGAAACGCTCTCACACTCACTACTGAAACGCTCTCACACACACTACTGAAACGCTCTCACACATACTACTGAAACGCTCTCACACACACTACTGAAACGCTCTCACACACACTACTGAAACGCTCTCACACATACTACTGAAACGCTCTCACACATACTACTGAAACGCTCTCACACATACTACTGAAACGCTCTCACACATACTACTGAAACGCTCTCACACTCACTACTGAAACGCTCTCACACATACTACTGAAACGCTCTCACACATACTACTGAAACGCTCTCACACATACTACTGAAACGCTCTCACACTCACTACTGAAACGCTCTCACACACACTACTGAAACGCTCTCACACATACTACTGAAACGCTCTCACACTCACTACTGAAACGCTCTCACACACACTACTGAAACGCTCTCACACTCACTACTGAAACGCTCTCACACATACTACTGAAACGCTCTCACACTCACTACTGAAACGCTCTCACACTCACTACTGAAACGCTCTCACACACACTACTGAAACGCTCTCACACACACTACTGAAACGCTCTCACTCACACATACTACTGAAACGCTCTCACACATACTACTGAAACGCTCTCACTCACACATACTACTGAAACGCTCTCACACACACTACTGAAACGCTCTCACTCACACACACTACTGAAACGCTCTCACACATACTACTGAAACGCTCTCACACTCACTACTGAAACGCTCTCACACTCACTACTGAAATGCTCTCACACTCACTACTGAAATGCTCTCACACTACTGAGACACTCACACATACTAATGAAACACTCGTACATTCACTATTGAAACGCTCTTACACTCACTACTGAAACACTTACACATACATACAGGACTGTCTCAGAAAATTAGAATATTGTGATAAAGTTCTTTATTTTCTGTAATGCAATTAAAAAAACGGACTGGGGAGATTCTGGCCGCTCGCCGGGAATGTGAGAGCGTTTCAGTAGTATGTGTGAGAGCGTTTCAGTAGTGAGTGTGAGAGCGTTTCAGTAGTGAGTGTGAGAGCGTTTCAGTAGTATGTGTGAGAGCGTTTCAGTAGTGAGTGTGAGAGCGTTTCAGTAGTTATGGCCTAAACGGCCCCTCATAGAAAACTATTTCGCTTCCCATCCACACACCCGTTCTCATCACCTGGCACTCACCTATATGCTCTTTTAATTGAATGTGCCACCCTGTGTCCAAATAAAGGAACTACATGTCCCCACTACCACCCAGTGATTCCCTCAAACAATAAAACCCCATTTTGGCTCCAACAGTCTGCTTTTCAGTTTGAATCTTCTCACTGGTTTGAATTGGGGCGAGGCTCATTTGGGAAGTTGGGGGTGTCATGTATTTACTTGCACCAATCAGGATTTAGCAACAAAAATTGCTAAATATGACAAAAATATGACAGAAAACTGCCACAATATGCAACCAAGGGCTGAAATGTCAACAAAATGCAACTCCCATTACTCCTACTCCTACTAATACTACTACTACTACTACTACTACTACTACTACTACTACTACGACTACTAATACTACTAATACTACTACTACTTAGAAGAAAAAAAGACTCATCAGCATACATATTACTGGCTTATTTTGTTGTTTTGTTGTTTGGATATTTGTCCATAATTTTAATAAAAAATGAAATACTTCTCCTTGTGGGCATTACTTTCATACACAGAGGTTTAGATAAACTAGTGTGTCTCTTTAGCCTGGACAGGGTGGAGTAGTCCCTGCATTGAGAATTTCAAATAAGTAAAATACTGCTTCATTAACTGTACTCCTGTTCTCGTTTGCAAACTTTCACACACCGACGAATATCTTTTTATAATTTCCGAGCAGCAGTCAGATTTTCTTACGAGACAAATTACCCTCAGGGACAATGAAGACCTTCTCTGCATTCTAGTTATTGCAGCCGCTGACTTGAGCACAACCAAAACATTTTGGGGACGCCCAGCTTAATATACAGCTGATATGAGATGTATAGCTCAGGTTTACCTCAGAATCTATCCTCCGGCTAAATGTGCTGCATAGGCAAAGAGACTGCCAGGCCTTCCCCTACTCTGCTATTGATCGGGGTGTGTTTGTTCGTTGCTGATGTTCCTCCAGAATGTGCTGGGCTTTGAGTTTCACAGGAAACAGGAGGTGAGGAGGGTTGAGTGAGTTGCCTAGTCCCCACCTGTGTGTTACATAACGGCCGTGTGGTCTCGTATGTTGACATCATTAATGTCCAAACAGGGATCATGGAAACGAAATAACCCACAAAACTTCATTTTAACTTTTAACACAAAATGCTGACATTTCAAAAGTTACCAAATTAAGTTTCTCAGACTGAATTACAGTTAAATTTGTATAAAAGACATTTAGATATATTACATTTAAGGTAATGGGGCAACTATAAAAAGTGTTGTTGGACTTAATGTGTTATACTGTGTAGGTATAATAATGGTAAGTTGTTCAATTGTTGACAATTTGGGGAACTGCCGCATGCAGATTTCCCAAAATTTCAATCTATTTATGGAAGGGTAAATTTAACTGTGAATAAAGGCCTATCTTACTTTACAGGAACAGTGTTGTTCCTTAATTGTATTGTCTTCTGTCTCAATCATGAAGTGATGAGGTGGTTCACTTTTACACTGATCTGTAGCTTCAGCTTCTATCTTTATCTTCTTAACCTGTTTTCACTGCGGGATCAGTTTGACAGCCTGGATATATACTTAAATATCGCATATGTAGAGCCTCCGGTCTGCTTCTCCCTGATATTGCATATTACATTGTTGTATGTGTAGCTATGCGCAGTGCTAGCACCCTGGATAAAAACCACTGTCTGTCAGCTAGAGCATTACTAGCAAACACCATGATGAGAAAGACTGAAAGAACAAAACATTTTGAGGTGAGTTTAGAGCGCCACTTGACGCTGATGTGTTTGGAAGAAGAAAAACTAAATCTGCAGACTTGATTGGCCCCGTCAACCTGCCAGAGACAAAGGAGCTCAGCAAGCTTGCCAACCCAGAGCTGAGCACAGCTGGGTCGCGGGTCTCGGAGGCCTCGTGAAACCGAGAGAGGAGCCGACCGAGGGCCGAATCGAAGGCCGGAGGCGAGCCAGGCGGTTTCAGCTGTCTGCCCAATAATCATATGTTGTCCTTTCAGCCAGTGCCAGGTGCTTTACCGATTTGTTTTCATCCAAATCTGAAACAAAAATATGATTTGAGTTTAGAATATGCTTGAGTCCGTCTTTGTCATGCAAAATATGATTATGATTATTAATTTGTAGAAGCTGTAACATGAGTGACAGGACGGCTGCTGAGCACCTCCTGATATCTGTAAACACGTTAGCTTGTAGCTGCAACACTCAGTGAAGTGCTGGGTAATGCCTGATGACAGTAGACGTTGGCTTTTTTAATGAGGACGACAGCTTCCACCACTAGAGGGCGACATTGCTAAGGGGATTACTGTTTTACTTTGGACTGCCATGGATCCAGCAAGAGGTCAGAGCCTCTTTAGTAGGTGCAACCAAACAAACCCCCCTATGATCATGTGATCATAGGGGGGTTCATGAGAAGCACATGCAATGTCATCCTCCGTTGTGACGCTTGTGAAATGCATGTTAGTTTTATAGTTGGAGGTTAGAGTAAGTGCACGATAACGATCTCTCTTTCTTCTGATTGTTGTCCCTCGGCAGGGTTTGACCTCGGGGGTCAAGTGGCCATCGGCTTCTCCCACTGGAAGAGTCCCTTCCCGGCGAGCGACCAGAATCTCCCCAGTCCGGACTGCGTCCACTCGGAGGTTTCCGCCGTGCCGCCCACCAGCGAGCATCTGGAGCCGGTGTCCTGCCCGGCGTCGCTGTCCATCACCCCGCTGCCCACCCGCAGCGCCAGTCAGGAGACGCTCTGCGACAGCAGCACGAGTACGTAGAGCGCTTGTTTTAAACTACCGGCCCTCAGTTTACAGACAGGGGAGCCCTTCACGGAGACAACACACTTTATACATGGCTGTGTAACGAGTCTGGGGGTTGAACTAAGCAATGGAAAAAATATATGAGATATATATATATATATATATATATATATATATATATATATATATATACACACAGTAGAGTGAGGGTCAAAAATGTAATAATTTATTACAAAATGTTATGGATATTTCGTAACACCAGTGGTGTACAGGAGCACCAGTGTGAGGAGAAAATAATGTACGAAGATGCTGCACAACAAACTCAGCAACCAGACCAGGAGACCATGGGTGCATCCCAAGTCTCTTAATTGTCGTTTCCTCGATCCTCGATTGAACCGGAAGTGGTTCTGCGCGCGCCATATTGACGGCTGTCCCAAAGCTCTTATTCTGCTCTGAGGAGAAGGAGGAGGAATCTCGGAGGAGCCATGAGAGCAGGCTGGAGTTTCATAGCAGAGTGAAGACGATCACAGATTAAACTCAAGCTATGTATTATATTTGTTTTCTGATTCACCATCTGGTTAAAACACTTTTTACAACATGTATCGTCCTTTCATTCAGTCACGTGAGGCAGATCATTTAAGTTTAACCTGAAACATTGAGCCTAAAATTTTTTTTGCAGTGTTGAAGAGAAACCATAATCATATTGTGGGTTATTTTATAATGATGTGACAATCAGAATGTCAAAACATACAGACGGAAATAATTAATAAATAAGACAAACGCATTCCGCCGGTAGAAATCGATCCTGTTCATATAAGCAGGACACAGAACACAGATTGACAGTATAAATACACACACTGTGTATAAATACTCAATGCAGTTTGTTTAACAGGTGTCTTTATTAGTAGTATAAGTAGTAGTTTAACACCAGTAAATCAACTGAAAACATTATGCGATCATTTTGATCAATAGTGGATTGTTATTGGAATGTTTGCTAAAAACTGTCCGGACCAGACATCAACTCCGTTCCACTGATCATGTGTTCAGACTAGTGCTGTCATATTAGCGCGTTATTAACGGCGTTAACGCAAACCAATTTTAACGCCGTCAATTTTATTAACGGCGTTAAAGCATTTTAATTTTTAATTATTTATTTTTTCGCGAGCACCACGCCGGATGTAGGTCAACCGGAAGCAAAACAATAGGCACGCCGTTTGGGCTTGGAAGCTAGGCTAACGTTACGGTTTGAAATGAATGAACGGTGAGCGCGATACGGCAAAATGAATGATATTCAGTGAACTGCGAACAGGTGCGCGTGCCAGAAGGGAGCGCGAGTGAACACATTGAACACAGCAGGAGAGAACGCAACGTTAGCCAGCTAGCTAAAGCTCCGGTGGAAAATTATTAGCTTATGCCGTGTTCACACCAGACGCGCCGCGTCCGGTGTGAACACGGCGTAACGCTACCGTTTTTGAGGAGGTAGATTTTGAGGAGAGGGGACTGACAAGGCAGAAGGTAAAGTGGTCCACCGTTCTATCAATAAGCAGACCTGCCAACCTGTATGCAATTTGCGTAGCGGATACGCATTTTGACGTCAAAGTACGCTGGTAAAAATTAGTCTAAAATTAATTTGAGACTAATTGACCAGCACACATTATATGCAATGCAATATAATGCATGACGAGTATTTAATGACTTATCAATATATAGGTTATATATCAAGGTTGGCAGGTCTGAATAAGGCTAAACTAGAAGTTAACACCAATACAAACATTATTTTTGCAGAATGAGTGTGTTAGGGGAGAAGGATGCAGCCATTGTTAAACAGCTGGATTGAAATGCAGCTGGAACTGGTCGTGGCTAAAACTGGAAGGCAAGGTCTCAATAAAAAGGCAAGAGGTGTCCTTTCATCTAGGAGATGTATTCTCCAAAATCAACAGGCAGGGATTCACCAGATGCATTCTCTGCATCAAAGATATAAATGCTCTCCCTTACCACATTGTGCCTCATATACTGTAAATGTTAGACCCAGTGACAGGCTGGCATGAAATGGCTTGCATAATACTTAGTAAGGAGGCCATAATAATTTTTGACTCATGGCTGAAGTTAAGTTTCTCCAGCTCTCCCCAGGTTGGCAAAAAAAGCATCTCAAAATGCATCAGATTGATGCTTTAAAATATGGAATATTTAAATGTTTCTTACGGGGGAGCATGCCCCTGGACCCCCCTAGAGGGGTAATATCCTTCTCACCTTTTTCAGCCCTGACCCGTTTTCATGCCTGGTGCACTCTATAATTTTATTTTGTAAACCCTTGTTTACCTGAAATGTGCAGTGATTTTATTTTGTACTGCCCTGTTTGGCAGTTGTTTTTCAATAAAATAAAGCAAGCCAATCCACTTTTTCATGTTGATAAGAGCATTAAAATGCAAAAAAAAAAAAATTGCGATTAATTGCGATTAATCGCGAGTTAACTATGACATAAATGCGATTAATCGCGATTAAATATTTTAATCGCTTGACAGCACTAGTTCAGACACAAACTCCGTCATAAGTCTCTCCAGCTGTTAGAGCCGACTGACAGCTGATCCAGATGTGATCAGCGGCCGCCGTCATCAGAAACCGCCGTCGCTTCACGTGACTTAAAACATGTTTCCTCGTGTCCTCTCTCCTCGCTTGGTTTCCTTGCATCTCTCCATGCATCTCTGGTGAGAGGGACTAAGACGCAAGGAAAGGAGGCAAGTGAGGGAAACGGATGAAATTAAGAGACTTGGGATGCACCCCATGTGGCAGCTGAGCAAAGCAGCGAGGCGGTGAAGCAGAGTGAGCGTTGGAGGCTTGCCAGCTCGTCAGCCCACTGCCTGCTGGGGAGGAGAGCAGAGACTCAGGAGGCGGAGTCACAATACTCAGTATACCCGCTTTCTTAGATTTAAAAGTGAAATCTTATCGGTTGGCATATATTTAAATTTTTTGGCAAAGCCAACCCAGAAGTTAGCATCGCACTTGTTCCATTCACAAAAAGCCACTAAGATGTATTTCATTGGATTTTGGATTATTGCAGAAAATATGCTCTGTTGCAAACAAAAGTTGATGTTACCTACGACTTTTTTTTTAACCTTGACAAAACAACACTTTAATGCTTATTTCAATGCAATCGCCAAAAGAGATTAAAGACTAGACAAAATGTTCAAGTCATCATTTTATGCAAAATTGGTTGTCACATTTAGCCGACGCTAAGGTGAGGCGTCTGCAAATCATGTCGAAATATTTCCATTTACAGAGATTTTAGACTTTTTGTTTCAGTTGTGAGCCGCATTAAAGGGAGCAGATGTGTATTGAGACACTTTATTTGTATTTGAGACACTTGTATTGAGCACAGACTGCTGAAGCACCATAATAGCGAGGAATGCCTTTTTACACTTAATAACCAATAAGTCTGTTTCGAATTATTTTAGATAGAGACTTAAAGAGTGAACCTTTTCTTTAATATAGACTGTGTGTGTGTGTGTGTGTGTGTGTGTGTGTGTGTGTGTGTCCTTGACTCTCTGTCAGACGGTACACACTGACACTGTCATCCCAACTGTCATTGTTTTGGGCCACAGCAACACTGCCACAGACCCTTTTTCCTGATTGGCCGCTGACAGAGCAGCTTAACCTCTGATTGGCTGCCAGGGAAGACCGATGAACAGCACGCACCTCCTCTCTCTCTCTCTCTCTCTCTCTCTCTCTCTCTCTCTCTCTCTCTCTCTCTCTCTCTCTCTCTCTCTCTCTCCTTCTCTCTCTCCCTCTCACGCTGTAAACATCCTGCTCATGCTTGTGTTTTTTTATCACCAGAGACGAGCTTTTGCTCGTAGCATCTACACTGTGACAGCTCCGTCTGCGTGGGGGTGCATGTGTGTACGTGTGTGTTTGTGTGTGTGTATGTGTGTGTGTGTGTGTGTGTGTGTGCGCGTGTACAGGGATGTCGGCTCGACGGATGCGGCGATGAGGAGTGAGGAATAAAAAGTGGGAATGCTGGTTTCCCCCCCCCCGCGGGACGTCGTGTTTGTTCCCTCAGCGAGGTCATTTTGCGCGTCGGGGATGGGGGGGTGACCGCTCTGTGTGTGTGTGTGTGTGTGTGGATAAAATCCTCTGACTGCTTTGCGGCGCTGGTGGGAAAACCCCCAAAGTCCCCCCACCCCCCCACACACTCTCCCTCTCCTCTCCCTCCCTCTCCTCCCTCTGAGGGGTGAAGCTGCCTCTACCTCTCTCCACCTTCACGCGGTGAGTGTCGTCAAGTTGTCTTGAAGCATCGGCTGCTTGTTCACCAGCCTGGATGTTGTTCTGTTCCTTTTGCTGCAGTGCTCGCTTTCATGTGTTGCTGCTCACACTCCTCTTTACGCTGCTTCATCTCTTTGGCGCACTTATCCCTGTGACCATGCAAGCGTTCGACCTTCACACACTCATTTTCTCTCTCTCTCTTTCGCCGAGCTGTCCCCCTTCCTCTTGATTGTGAATGTACTTTTTTTTTTTTTTTCATACACTCCACTTCCTCATCCTCCATGCTGCATCAGTTGTAAGACACAGAAATGGGTCATGGCTCAGTTCGGAGTGTGTAAGCGTGTGTGTGTGTGTGTGTGTGTGTGTGTGTGTGTGTCTGCTCGCCGTCAGGGAGATCATGCACCCCCCCCCCTTCCGTCCACCCTAAGGCATGATGGGAGCATCCAGGTGTAACGACGGATTCCTTCCTCACAAGTAGCTGACACTTGATCCCCTCGGCAACACATCACACACCTCCACTCCCTTCACTCCCTTCACTCCCTCCCATCCGCTCCTTTCCTCCTGCAATCTTGTATTCTCTCCTCAGTGTGAGCTGTCATCTCCAGGCTGAATTTGTATTACGCAAGGAGCCACAATGTGTTTGTTTGTTTTTGTCTCAGAAACTAAGAAGGCAGATATAACAATTAATGGGGCTTGATGTATTATTAGAAAATCAATAGTTGTTCATAAAACACACTTTGATGTGGTAATGGTCCCTTTGTCTACTAGATCTTGTTGCTTAAATTGTGGTACTGCAGGCTAATTTTGTGAGGAATTTATAGCTAAACCAAATGTATTTTAAAAGGTACACTCCACTGATTTTACTATCAAATTTAAAGAAGGGTAAAAAGGGTCTTTTTTCGAATAAAAAATGTCAAAAGTATGGGTCAAGTTCTAAAAGGTCAAATATATGACGTCATTGAATGTAGTTATTTTTTCATTCAAAGCTTTGACTCAGGTTTTTTGCAGGATGCTACGTCATGTTTTATGATGTTACTAAAGATGGAGAATATGGTTTCATGTAATGTTGTTCATGTTGCTGTTAGATTGTTGCTATAGAGGGAGCCATGAAGACTGCAGTGGAAATGGTGTTTTTGAATGGCTGAACGCCAACAAAGCAGAATATTTTGTTCGATAAAAACATTGATTAAATCTATCTTCTTTGGTTTGATAAATTTGAACTTTTGGACTGAAGAATGTGACAATTAAAGAGATCCCAACTAAACCCTTAAATCCAAACAGGATGAGATATGTGATAAATACTGTCCAAGTGTGAAAGCAGGAATCTCAAAGATGATTAGTGGCTTATACATATAGAAATACTAGCTACAACCTGAAAGTGAGATGAGAGAGTATGAAATGCTGATTAAATATGTATCTGGTCCATTTAAATAACAGGCGTAGCCTACTTACTTCTGCACACATTCATGTGCATGAACTACTGATTCAAAACTATTGGGTTGATTAATTCAAATTACTGATGAATATATGTACATAAAAGTAGATATTTAGGATGTAGGGGGAAATTTTTGCAAATGTTACTTACTATAATGCTAAATAAAATCTTCCGGTGGGTGATAATCCAATGTGCTAGAAACAATTAAAAGATCAGGAGCATGTCAGAAGTGGGTTACCCTTCTCTAGCACTACTGCAGCTAGCCTATTCTTCGCTATTCGTTAGCCGCCTAGTAGCGTTCATCCACAGCTTGTCAGTTGTGTATATTGCCTGGATTTGTAGTGACTAGCAATCCTTTTTATTTTGTTGAGTGTAAGAAGGAGAGGAAATGGGAAAACAGACGTGTAATATGTATCAAATAGCTAAGAAAACACCTTAAGTTGCACTTACTGTCACAGTTCTGTGTGCTGCCAAAGACTCAGCAACACGTGACCTCAGTTGTGACTCGGGTTACAGGAGGACCAGAGGGCTGTTAAAGTTTGATGGATACATTGTTTGACTGGCCGGTGTCTCGGCACAGCGGCATTATGTAGGCTAGTGTCAGTCCTTTGAGAGCCAATATTTATAGTAAGCAAGTCTCTAGCGAGTGCTGTGCAACCCCGTCTGACCACTGCAGCGACCGCAGCAGGCAATGGTTTCCCAGCGCTGGGAGGAAAGGAGCAGGACTCTGATATCTCCCCTGGTGCGTGTTTCTGTTGGCCGCATCCATCGGTTACAATGTTCCAGCGCATCAGCGGCTGATTAAAAGAGCCGAGACGCTTCCCCAACCTCTATCCCCGCCCCCGCTTCTATGCGGCTCAGCATTTTTTTTTTTTTGCTGAGTCACCTTTTATGTCACAAATGAGAAAATCCAGCACACATACCTCCAAGACAGCCACCCACCTCCACTGAAGTCTTCCAGGTCTCAAGAGAAATAAGAGTAAGAGATAGAGACATGTGGAGATGGATGATTTAAGATGTTTGCTAAGCTTTGAATAATTCCCCCCAAAAGGACACAGTCTACTTGACAAATAGACCCAATTAGCTTGTGTGTTCCCATGGTGTGTCTTTTCAAGGTCTTTCAAGGTTAATCCTTATTACGGAGATAAAAGTTACAGAGCTGTCATTGTCTTGTCCTTTTTTTTCAGGGTCTGGGACTTTCATACACCTTTTTCTCACAGTCTTTCTCGCTCTTCCTGCTTCTTCTTTTGTCAGTCCAACTTTTCTAATTTGGCCTTTAGACTACAGCAATAATTCAGGGGGAAAAGTTTGCGGTGTGATTGGTTTTCAAGCCCAGTTTTCTGGACATGTTTTTGCATTTACTGCTAATATGAACTTTGACCCTAGCTAGCTTTATGTAATTTTACAAGGAACATTCATTAATGAGAGAACCAATAACCCAAAAATATTCACTTATTGTGAATATTCTTGTTTACGGTTCTCTTATCCATATTTTAAGAAGAACCATGGGTCAAATAACAAAGTTGAAGGTGCCAGAAGCATACTGATGATGAATACTAATGTATTCAACATGTAAACAACTTTGTCCAACCTTTCTAAGATCAAAACATATTATATTTCTGTTCCCATTCAATTGTCAAGCAAATTTAGAAAAGCAAACTTTTAAAAAGTTGCAAAAAATGAAATGTGAATCCAGTCTGTTTCCATCAACTGGTTTTGAGCAAATAAAGTAGCTTACTTCGATTAGAAGTTGGCCGTATAGGCTCTGCTTTATGCAGGGCTGCAGTCTACCAGTAAGCAGAGAAGAAGAAGTAGTTCTGAGTCGCCTTGGCCATCAAACAATCCACGAGAGAAAAAATTGAACTCTTGCAATTGACCAAGTTTGAATTGTTCAGCTAGTATTTGCCATGATTCATGTTGTCCAGAGACAAATACCATATTAATATACACTCACCTAAAGGATTATTAGGAACACCTGTTCAATTTCTCATTAATGCAATAATCTAATCAACCAATCACATGGCAGTTGCTTCAATGCATTTAGGGGTGTGGTCCTGGTCAAGACAATCTCCTGAACTCCAAACTGAATGTCAGAATGGGAAAGAAAGGTGATTTAAGCAATTTTGAGCGTGGCATGGTTGTTGGTGCCAGACGGGCCGGTCTGAGTATTTCACAATCTGCTCAGTTACTGAGATTTTCACGCACAACCATTTCTAGGGTTTACAAAGAATGGTGTGAAAAGGGAAAAACATCCAGTATGCGGCAGTCCTGTGGGCGAAAATGCCTTGTTGATGCTAGAGGTCAGAGGAGAATGGGCCGACTGATTCAAGCTGATAGAAGAGCAACTTTGACTGAAATAACCACTCGTTACAACCGAGGTATGCAGCAAAGCATTTGTGAAGCCACAACACGCACAACCTTGAGGCGGATGGGCTACAACAGCAGAAGACCCCACCGGGTACCACTCATCTCCACTACAAATAGGAAAAAGACGCTACAATTTGCAAGAGATCACCAAAATTGGACAGTTGAAGACTGGAAAAATGTTGCCTGGTCTGATGAGTCTCGATTTCTGTTGAGACATTCAGATGGTAGAGTCAGAATTTGGCGTAAACAGAATGAGAACATGGATCCATCATGCCTTGTTACCACTGTGCAGGCTGGTGGTGGTGGTGTAATGGTGTGGGGGATGTTTTCTTGGCACACTTTAGGCCCCTTAGTGCCAATTGGGCATCGTTTAAATGCCACGGCCTACCTGAGCATTGTTTCTGACCATGTCCATCCCTTTATGGCCACCATGTACCCATCCTCTGATGGCTACTTCCAGCAGGATAATGCACCATGTCACAAAGCTCCAATCATTTCAAATTGGTTTCTTGAACATGACAATGAGTTCACTGTACTAAAATGGCCCCCACAGTCACCAGATCTCAACCCAATAGAGCATCTTTGGGATGTGGTGGAACGGGAGCTTCGTGCCCTGGATGTGCATCCCACAAATCTCCATCAACTGCAAGATGCTATCCCATCAATATGGGCCAACATTTCTAAAGAATGCTTTCAGCACCTTGTTGAATCAATGCCACGTAGAATTAAGGCAGTTCTGAAGGCGAAAGGGGGTCAAACACAGTATTAGTACGGTGTTCCTAATAATCCTTTAGGTGAGTGTATATCTGAGAAGACGGTAGATACAGCTGACATGAGTTAAATGTTCGGCAAAGGCGTTTCCACAATCCACATCAACTCTATTTTTGAAAAAATCCACAAAAAAACCACCTAATGCGATCAAAACAAACCTTTTGTGCAATTGAGGAAGTTGACATTTCCATACATCTTTTCTAATGTGATACTTCGACATATGCATGGAATTATTGATGGAAACACGGCTAATGTTCTGTCTTCAGCTTGTCTGCTGCCCCCCAGTGGGCCCCTAATTGGACGAACGCAGGTTTAAACTTTCTAACTGGCATTCGACTGGTCTTTGAGGAAAACCCCAAAATGTAGTACACTTGTCCCGATGTTAAGTGCTGGTCTAACACAGCTTTGCTTTGGTGAGATGGCATTTGTGGGAGAATTTCAGTCATGAATTCTGCAGTTGCCATCAAACAGAAGTTGTCGCTCTAAAGAAGAAAGGTTGTAAGATGCTAGGTTGCCTGAAGATGGATCACACGAGGGACAAGTAGTCCCGTAGTGTTTCCAGTTAGGAAGACTCCAAAACGTGACGATACAACGTCTTAATGAAAAAACCTCCTCTGTGTTCTTGTAGGTGTGAGTTTTTCTCTCCATGGGTCTGAGTCCCATCGGAGGAGCCCCCACCGCCGCAGAGCCCCGCCGCTGCCCTCCGCCTCCGGCTACCAGGACCGACCTCCGGCCTTCCCCTCCTGCGGGGAGGCAGACATCATGGAGGAGTCCTCGTCCAAAGCCGAGGACTCCAGCACTCAGGACGATGCGCCTCCCCTCGGTGAGACGCTAGGGCTCCAGCCGTCTGTTCTTCCCTGTACCTTGAGTTGTTCATGGCGTGTGAGTGAGGGAAGTCCTGTCGTGTTGTGGTACTGCTGTCTGGCGCTGACCGGAGGCCGCCGCTTAAACCAACGTTATGGGAGTTATTTTACCTAACTTTTGTTCTGGGGCTTAAACCAACGTTTACATGTAGGTGAGTTACGTAACAAACGCTAAACATATTTATTCAAACCCAAACCGCAATCTTTTCTGAAGTCTGTTGGCGAAACCTAACCAAGTAAACCTAAAAACAAAGTAAAACTGTTTGAATGTAACGAGCAGAAAGACAAAATGTGTTTGAAAAACAGACCTCAACAAAATGATGAAGCATCCTTAAATGTAGTATTTTAAACATGTATCAATATTTTAGATATGAGCAATGGGTCAAACTACTATGTTTGATGTAAAAAGTGACTTTGAGGGACTCGTGGAGTAGTTATTGACTACTCAACCCACTCTTCGTGACTAGTGACAGATCGTGACTTCCAGCTTATCTGTGGGTTTTACGGCCTGCACCTTCACTATTTTGTTTCTCTAGCCGGTAAACAAAGTGGAGTATTAAGCAGCCAAAACATTTTTTTCCCTCAGAAGTCGGTTGAGACCAAAATCGAGGTAACGGGAGGGTGAATATTTGACTGGTGGCCAGAAACATGACTCCAAATAGTTTCTAATGTTGCTCCGACGTCAGTATTCGGTCGGCAGTCGGGCAACGCCGCAGCATTATTACTTACGCTCTGCTAATCCTCCCTCCAGCTGTGAAGGGTGTCACAGTGCTGCTTGAAAGAAAAAGGTCAGAGGGCTTCAGCAGCCCGTCCAGAGACGACGACTCCACCCTGCTGAACCGAGGAACCGACAGCAGCATCCTCGACGACAACACGAAGTCGGATGCAGGCGTCCCAGAGGTCATTGCTCCTTTCCACCCACGATAAACGATGGATGAGAAGCCATGTAAAGCCACTGGCTACTAATCGCTCCTGATTTATGTTTGTCTGTCTGGTAGGGGAGGAGCAAGTCCAGAGGCCTGTGCTTCAGCGATGGAAAGAGTCGCATTGACTACATCCTGGTTTACAGGAAGTCCAGCTCGCAGACAGAGAAGAGGGAGATCTTTGAGCGGAACATCCGCGCGGAGGGCTTACAGATGGAGAAGGAGGTAAAGAAAGATCTACGCCCACTGCTTCTTTTATCATGTTGACATGGTTTCGGCTTAGTCATCACACACACACACACACACACACACACACACACACACACACACACACACACACACACACACACACACACACACACACACAGGCTAAAGAAATGAGGGATGCTGGGTCTTGGAGGATCAATCTGCATTCCTGTTAAAATTTTCGCTGAAAACAGCTGCCTGCTTCTGCTGGAGGCAACTTTAAGGAGATTGAACCAAAACAGTGAAGTTGCTGAGCTGAAAGACAGTAAAATGAGTTGCAAGGCTCCACAAAGTTGGTTCAACATTCTCATGTTCATCCCTACAAACAGCTTTCACATCACGCATAATCATTTGATCCTTTGTTCATATGAAGATATTGATTGCCGCCGCTTCATAATGTATAATTGTATCTGGGCACAAGCCCAAATTACAGTGGCATGTCCTTTATGAGAGCATATTCATATTCATAAAAGATTTCACCACTTGATGCGACAATGATTAATTTAACGTTTATTTAGCTGGTGGGGATTAAGTGTCTTGCTCAAGGGGCACGTCAGCGGGGGCGGAGGATATAATGAGGGCGCTCCACCTGAAGCGTGACCTTTTAATCACACCAGGCCTCCATCTCTGTGTTGACAAAAACAACTTATGTTTTTGTTGTTGATCTCGCTGCTCAGTGAGGTTTTGTCAAAAAATTGCCACAAATTGTCAAAAAAAAGGACGCCCCGCAAGTCTGACAGAGAATTGGCTTTGCCGCGATCAACTCTGGCAGACCTGCGGCCGCACTCAGAGGGCAACATGAGCAACATCAATACCAATTTGTGTGAAGGAGCGATTTAGTGCTCAGTCCTATAGAGCGTGTAATCTCAACTGCCAGACTGCTGAATTTAAAAACGCTCCGAGCCTCACAGGGTCTGACGGCGGAGGGCCGCCACTCACGCAGCCAATACAAATGTGCTGATGGCAATTTTCTCCTGGAGAGACTTGAATCTGAACGAGTGGAACATGTGGATGTTTGTGATCTGTGTGTGTGTATCAACTCCTGATGCAGTAGAACCAAGGTCGTCCTTATCTAGAACGTGCAGGGGGAACAACGGCCCTCGCCTCCTCGTGGAATAGTTTTGGTTCTCTTCATTCATGTTGAGATGATATATGTTGTGGTCCTCTCTGTTTCTTATCTTATCTTCCTGTGTTGGGTTTCCTTCCCCAGGCCTCTTTGACTAACAGCGACGTGATTTTTCTGAAGCTCCATGCGCCGTGGGACGTCCTCTGTCGCTACGCAGAGCTCATGAACATCCGCATGCCCTTCAGGTGAGACGACAAACAACAAACAACAAACACAGAACTGCCTTGTCATGGAAGAAAAGAGAAACTGAAAAAAAGGAACCCTCCGGAGTTTTCTTGTAAGCAAATACAAGTTCTGTTAACATTCACATTCACAAGGGCTCCCTAAAGGTCTAAAATCATTCAAATACATTTCCTTCCTCATAGAATATTTGCAAAGCCGACTTTTTTGCGAGCTTGTTCTCTTTTTCATTGCCTCTCTTGGCGCATTGCCACGCTTCTTCTGTTCCGTGTTATCGTAAGTTTCAACCGTTGAAACCAGCAGCAGAAATGTGTAATTTATGTTTGCACAATACAAACAAAACAAGGAGGCCCATTCATAAAAAACACCGCCTCTAGTGGTCGAAGAACTCTTTAATGTTTGACACAGCAAAAGTAGTAGTGGGAAAACATAGTAGAATGTATACCTGAAGCATGGATAGAAGCAGTAATAGTCACGGTAGTATTAGTATTAGTAGTAGTACCATTTGTTTATATTATTATCCTCATTACTGAACTGTTCTCAGTTAATCCTCCTTAATTCTCCTCTTGCATATTCCAGGAGGAAAATCTTTTACATGCACCGCCGCCACAAGTTCACGAGCAGGTGAGTGTTGAGTCAGAAGCAGCTCGGCTCGGCTCCGGCAGCTTTAACAGAGACTCCGCTTGCAGGATGGAGAAGCGCATCAACAAGTTCCGCGGCTGGCTGCCACGCAAACCCATGAAGTTTGACAACGACGCTCTGCCCGACCTGGAGGAGAACGAGAGCTTCACCGCGCCCTTCAGTCGATCGAGGATTCACCAGTGAGTTGTTGCTTTTTTACGTAACTGCCCTTTAGAACTCGTCACGGAGAAATTACTTTAACCAGGGGAGCCTGGTACGTTTTGTTCTATTTCCGCTTCTGTACTTTTGCCACTTGGAATTCTCTCAAACTGGAACTCTCCACAGCGGACAGATTTGTAATAACCGGTGCGTTTCTCTGCAGTTTCATCATCCACAACAAAGACACTTTTTTCAGCAACGCCACCAGAAGTCGCATCGTCCACCACATCCTCCAGCGGGTCAAATACGAGGAGGGTAAAAATAAGATGGGTGAGTTTCCTCCTTTTTGAACTGTGAGAAAAACGGAGGTGATTTAAATCGTTTTAAAAGAGAAAATGATATTGAGAAGCTTTGTTTAAATATTTATTTCCTTTCTATTTCCTCCCTACATCTCTAGTTTTTGCTACTCTAGCTTTCTAATGTTCACTAATAAGGGCTCACTAATAATCTGTGTTCTGCTAATTCTAATGTTCAGATCAGACGTCTGTTTCTCTTCTTTCACAACACTCTGTTTTTTTATTCCAGGGCTGAATCGTCTTTTGAGCAATAGCTCGTACGAGGCGGCTTTCCCTCTTCACGAGGTGATTTGGCTGATCTCCATGAAGTCACTCATCAATTACATTTTGTCACTTTTTTTAAGTCATTACTTCTTGTTGTGTCTTGTGTGTGGTCCTGGATTCCATGTACTGATATTACAGCAATACATACATGTACATAGATCACGTATCTGCATGTCCGTGTACGTGTGTGTGTGTGTACGTGTGTGTGTGTACGTGTGTGTGTGTGTGTGTGTGTCTGGACTCTAACAGGGGAGCTACCACAGCAAAAACTCCATCAGAACCCACGGAGCGGAGAACCACCGGCACCTGCTGTACGAGTGTTGGGCCTGGTGGGGGGTTTGGTACAAGTACCAGCCGCTGGACCTCATTAGGTAACTTACAAGTCACACTCAGCACCCAAAACAGCATCACAGGTAGTAGTAGAACACTCCAAACTGTCTTATATAGGTTGAATCTGCATTTTTACCACATTCAATATATTTTGATATGAATATGTATTTGATACTGGTGAAGGACTCCCTGGGACTCGCTGCTCTTGTGGTTCCAGGAGGTATTTTGGGGAGAAGATCGGCCTGTACTTCGCCTGGCTCGGCTGGTACACGGGGATGCTGTTCCCAGCAGCGCTGGTCGGCCTCTTGGTGTTCCTGTATGGCCTCTTCACTCTGGAGCACTGCCAGGTCAGGTAAACACCCCTCATTTGTTCTGATAACATTAAGTCTCCAGAGTTATTGTATTTGAAGATACAACAAAAAGTTTCTCCAGAAGAACACGCCTTGCTTTAAGCTGCAGATCAGATAGACTGTTTATTTAGTGAAGAAGTCAGGTAACTTTACTGAATGGAAACTAATTTGGTCCAACAGATAAGGCGACGGAGTGTGAAATTGTCCCGTGTTACTTATCGTTTTGGACGCCTGTTAAATGAAATATTGAAGTAAAACGTATGCAGGATTCTCCGGTCAAAGTAAAAGCTTACGATGTAAATGCAAACGCTCTCAGTCATCTCTTTGGAAGGCTGTACCGCAGAATGAGAACGTGTAAACAAAATTATTTTTCTGTGCAGTGCTGTGCTTGCTTGAATTTTTTACTGTGTTGCACTAACGTTGCTCGACATTGTGATACAACTCAACTAGAGTTTGATAGGCTACATGTTGTCTCCAGTAAAGAAATCTGCCAGGCCACTGACATCATCATGTGCCCCATCTGTGACCTGTACTGCCCCTACCTGAGACTGTCCGACAGCTGCATCTACGCCAAGGTACTGTCGCCACTAAATCATCTCCTCGTGATAATGGCCACCTCTGGTAAAATCTCCTACATCCTCAGTTGAACAGATCATGTGATTCTACCTCTGTAGTATAACGACCTATGTCAAGAGTGTGACTTAGGCCATTTTATTTTGGCTCAGTCAAAAGACAATGTGACTTATTTTACAAGCTTTTCAAGATGGCAGTTTGAAGCTAGCATTTAAGCTAGCAATTTAATTAGCATTTTTTCGAGCATTTTTGTCAATGAAAATCTCACTCGAACATAATATTAGTAATCATAACATAATTTGACCGGTATTACAGTATGCCTGGTGTGCACCACTATTACATCTGGTCAAGTTTTTTATGTTTTCTGAAAAACCTGAAAAAATGACGTAGGCCATTATTTTCGGAATAAAATCATTAAGCACATTCAGCACAAAGTCAGAAATGGAGCGGTCAGGGATTGAAGAGGAACTGCATCAATATTAAAGGAGCAGTGTGTCGGTTTCAGTGGAATTTATTGGTGAGCTGAATACGCCTTCGCTCACTCTGGAAGAACTACGGTGAACATAACAGCGAGAAGGCCCCCCTCTCTCTCTAGGGTTAGATTTGTCCCTTCTGGGCTCCTGTACAAACATTGTGGTGCAACATGGCCGACCTGCTTATTCACATGAACAGAGGAGGGAGAATAACTCAATGCACCATTTTAATGACACGATCATTCAATTAACGACACGTTTCAGTGTTCGTACGGGAAAGTTGATTTACTTAAACATTTATATTTATTGTACACTGATTTACAGATGTCTCTGCCCCAATGTACGTCTATCGGAGAGAAGTATTTTTGGGCCGCATGGCATAACGTGACGGAACCGAAAGTAGTAATTCCAAAGTTTGGCAACTTTCTCAAATTTATTTCAAAGCCCGGCGCTCTTCCTGTGGCCTTGATTTATTGTGGTTTTGAAGGGCTTATCATAAGCTAAGGAAAACACAGCGATACTTAGTTTCAGGATGCACGCTAATAAAAACATTATTGTGAATATCCATCCCTCACCCTAAATCCTACACACACTAGACTCTGAACTTCAGCTACGTGTTGTTCTTCCTCTCCTCTCTTCAGGTCACCCATCTCTTTGACAACGGAGCAACCGTTTTCTTCGCCGTATTCATGGCTGTTTGGGGTAAGTCACACATAAGGCTCACATGAGGCTCACATTTCTGTACAAACCTTCCAGGTGTTTTCTCTTAAAGATGGACTGAGACTACGTTTTTGCAACAAGCAGAAAACATGTTCATTCTACAACCCTCACAAAGTTCATATGGCTCAATACACCAAGCACCAAACATGTCCTTTTATCAATTTATGTCTTTGCCGCTCTGGTGGATCTGTCTCTCTCTGTGTTCACGTTGTCTACTGTTCGCTGCTGGCTATGTAGCTTAATACAGCGGCTTTATGAGAACTTCATCACTGAAAACAGCTTCCCTCTACTTCTGGAAGTGACATTCATTGAGACTGAACCAGGACGTGAAAGTTGCAGGCCGATGAGCTAAAAGATGCTCTAACGTGGCGCAGAAATGAGGAGAGTTGCTCAGTTGGGAGATCATCCTCTGTGTGTTTGTTCACATTAGACTTAGTCCATTGTTCACATAAAGATAGTGATAAGTGCGGCTTTAACTTGTTTTTTTAATTAAACTGAAATAGTAGAAATATATCCTAGTTCTCTAAAATAGTATTTTTACGACATTTGACACATTATTGCATTGCATAGATTACATTATTTTAAAAGGAGGCATTCACGGTATTCATCATAAAGGCAGCTAGAGGGTCAGGAAGCTGTTAGCGCTGCACCAGGTCCCAGGGTATGAGAGGGAACAGAGAGTTTGTGATGGGTTCATATTCCAGGACAAGTGATGGAGCGGCAGCACCGTTATCACATGGCTGGAAACTGGCCTGTTTGTAAATGTCTCGGTGGAAGCATGAGTGGGCTGAGGGAGAGAAAAGAAAGGAGAGAAAAGATGTGATCTTAACATTTTCAATAACTCCAGATCAAACTTTATTGAAAAATTGATAGAAGTAATCATTTCCAAAATGTTTTTATCAAACTAAATATTCTGCTTCAATCCCTATTTGTTGGCGTTTAGCCTTTCTGAAACGATTTACGGGTACGCACCCGTATAGAAATCTAACAGTACCATAACTTAAATATATATCACCACAATAACAAAACACAAAAAATAGGGTGATTACATCATAACAACGTTCATTTGAAAACACCAAGAGAAGCTTGAATGTAAAAAGAAATAAAGCCCTAATGCCATCTACATGATATTCAATCTGAATAATATGGGTTCAAAATATGCTCCAAAATCCGACCCAGAGGCACGACACAGTAATAGTGCAATAAACCAACAGAAGAGAATTTTAAGTACAAAAAGGGTTTAAATTAGATACTGTCAATGACTTTGTTTCTTGCAAACAACTCACAACTACAGTTGCATTATTTGTATATGTATTATACATGGTTGTTGTTTTGTGGATTTGTATAGTTGTAATGCTCACCAGTGAGTTTGTTCTCCGGGTCCTTGAGAGCCTCCTGCACTCTGTGGTCCAGTCTCCAACATCTCAGCATGAAGAACAGAACTAAACACAGCTGCAGGGCAAAGGTCAGCACGCCCAGCACGATGATGGTGCTGTTAACTGTTGAGGGTGAGGAGCAGAGAAGATGTGCTTTTATAGCTCAATGCAGCGCTGCCGGGACCGTTTGCTCTCTAGACCCAGAGGAGTAGAATCCCAGACACATTTAAACATGGACAGGATTGTAACTGTAATGGAGCCAAAAGCTTCAAATGAAAAGAGATTTGTTTCATTCATAGACAGTAAGTGCTGCGGCTCTCACGCTGCAGTATACTCATAAAAGCATCGCGGGCCCTGTTGCATTAGTGCGCGTTAATAATTCAGACCGTCAGACATCTTCTCCATCTTCTCACCGCAGTGGAAACCAGATCGGCTTCACAAGTATGAATGTTTTATTTTGCGAATTGCAGATAAAGCGGGACTGAAAGCAAAGTAAACGTATAAATGCTACAGTACCAGCTGAAGATAGGGGTGGTGTTGACTCCCAGTGGGTGACCTCTGGCTGGGTCAGGTTCTGGTTCTGGAGCAGTCCCATCGGTCAGATCCTTCACTGCTGCAGCAGCGGCCTGTGCAGCAGAAGCAAAGTGTGTGTTCACACTACCTGACAAGGACCGAAGCTTCCTGCACACTATATTTACTAAAGGCTGCTGGAAGACGTTAATGCCAAAGGCTGTATGAGCACTGAAAACCACCGGCACTGTGAGCAAATTAAAGATGAATGTTTCATATTCTGTATTTACTGGTTGATTTAATATCAATCATTACATCTGCTTCATAAGTCAAGTGCTCAGTGTGAAATCGTTCTAGTCTTGAAAGGGTTCCTGCCAGCTTGTCTGCGTGTAGAGAGACTTGGTTAGGATTGTGTGTGCATCCATCTAAATGGAAGTGACAGAAATTATGTGTGGGGGGGAAACGTTTTTTTTAAAATGATTCGGGGGATTAAAAGATTTTAGTTTTTAATTTAATCGCGTCAGGATGGAAATAAAAGTGTTTTAAGGTAATCAGGTAAAAGGCCACATGCTGTCTTTAATGACCTGCTTATCCCTCTTATCTTGTCTACAGATTAACTTTAACAACCTTTAATAAGTTAGACGCCTCTGAGCACTTTGCAAACGTACAAACTAAAAGTCAGGCAGCCGATTGAAATGGAAGGTTGAAAGGACCTGCATCTGAAACAGGGTCGAATCATATCATATCATATCACGTCAAAGTCATCGTAAAAGACTGAAGAAAAGCAGCTGAAGGAACATTTTATTTAGAAATATTGAAAGGGTGCACAAAAAAAAAATTCAACAAAGTGCATACAATGTAGAGTAAAATAGACATTACACAGGTCACACAAACTAATAATCTAACTAAAAACATGCCTCATTGATATTAAACAATGTGAAGACAGACAGATCCCAGTCTGCAGACACTTTGAAGCATTTCTTGTGCACTAATGTACTGACCTTCCAGTCCCTGCTGCTGCTGTCCAAGTGAATATAATTCCGGGGCTCGACTGCAGCAGAGAGTCAAATCCCTTCATTAAGGTCCTCAGAAGTGGGCTCCCCTGCTGGCTCCACGCGGCGGGGAAGCGATGCCTCCTCAGACAGCTGCGGCTCCACGTTCACAGCATTTCAACAGACGTGGACGCCAGAGAGAAAATAATCTGCGAGCTTCTCTCTTTGAGCGGTCAGTGTGTTTGTGTGCAATGAGTAAGCTATCCAGAGGACTTTGTTCAGCACGCCAGGCCTCTGCCTTCTGCCCTAAACGACTTCTAAACTAAATGTCCTCCATTCAGGGTCTCCAGGATTATTATGATGGACTATGGACGTTGTCAGCCTCAACACAAATGTTCCTCACAAGAACAGTTTCAAAGCACTGTGACGGGAATTTCCCCCTGTTGAGTCTTTTAAAGCTGAAATTTCAAGTAGTGATACGAACAGAGTGATTGAATCAGTGCAGGTCTTTGTTGTTATGTTGATGGTCTGTCCACTCAAGTGATTGATTACTTGAGAACCAGGTACGGGGAAAACTATCTTCGGATCTCACAAACTAGAAAGAGAGAATAAAACTACGAGTATAAAATCCCCATTACAGCACTCGCCCATTTTCTTGGTATTTGAGAGAGAATCAAACCCGGCCTACAGGTTTGTGTGTGTGGTGGAACTCATCCAGCTGGTTCTTAACAAAGATTTACCAAAATGTAATAGAATTTTAAGATTGTTTTTACTTGCGGAATCATCAGGGGTTTTTATTTTTTTTAATAAGCTTTGGATTGAACAATATAAAATATGTTAGGTACCGTACTTTTCGGGTTACAAGCCGCTCCTACGGCTGATCAGTGTCCCCGCTCTAGCAAGCTAGTAGCGCTGCTAGCTAGCGCTTCTGCTGCTACCGCCCGCTGCTGCTGCTACTGCCCGCGTCCCCTCTGCCCAAGTCGGGTGTCGAGCCTGGTCCCGCTACCTTCGGTGGTTTTCAGGGAGCTAGCGGAAGTTAGCGGGGAAGTGACGGAGCGCTAGCAGGAGCCCCAGCTGGCTACAGCGGGGAGCTGTCGGGGACACTGACCGAAGGTAGTAGCGGCTTATAACCCGAAAAGTACGGTAAATATTATTGAATCAGCCAAATTAACTGAGCAGATCATAATTATTTTTCGTATTGTGCATATATGTCACACTGGGTTCTTCGTGACATTTTTAGGTTAACGTCCCGATGTGACGTATGTGTCAAAAATATTTGTATCTGATTTGTTTTATATCAGTTTCTTCAAGAGATGTGCTCATTCATTACATTCATTACATTAAAGGACATGTTAATTAAGCATTATCATTCTTAAAATGGGTAAATATTACCTTTAACAATGAAAAACAAGCTTTTTAAATTTAGCATTTTCTTCAGATCGGTCACAACCTTGGGTCCTTATGGGTTAACATGTAGTGCAGGTAACGCCCCCGTTCCTTTGCATATTTAATCAGTACGGTTTCGGAGTGACACGAAGGGTCACATGCAAACATCTGACATCTGTTTTGTTTTTTTCGCCATGTTTTTCAGCCACGGTCTTCCTGGAGTTCTGGAAAAGGCGCAGGGCGGTCCTCGCATACGACTGGGACCTCATCGACTGGGAGGAAGAGGAGGTGAAGAAGCCCTTGCTTTTATTTCTGCATCTGTGGGGAATCTGATTTCAGATTAAGTGAGATGTGGCGAGAGGGCGTCTGAAAAAAGTGAAAAACAAAGTCGCTGCCGTTCATCTTCGTGTTTTAATTGAGCTAACATTCTTTTTTTTGGCTTTACCAAAGACAATGTTTCTGACCCTTGCTTGTCTACTTATACATCTTTCCGGTCGATGCTAGTTTGCAGGCATGTATCTATAAAGGTGGGACTGTTGCAAATCAATGCATGACTCACTGAAAATATGCCCCTACAAAGCCGCCATGCAGCAATTTGTGTTTTTTTCTGAACATTTAGTGGGTTTAAGATGTGCCTGCATGTCCTGTGCATCAACCTCCAACCTTCGTCTGTCAATCAAACTCTAACTGTTCATGGACTCAGTCTACTTTGTCCAGAACAGAAGACAAGTCTGATTATAAACTCTGAGATTCTGGGTTTTGAATCTGAAATATATCCCATAGCCTCATCGAAGTAATAAACAATAATAATTACAGTCACTGCTAAGTTTTGCTCACGCGTTTCTTTGTCTTTTTGTCTTTTAGGACGAGATACGCCCCCAGTTTGAGGCCAAATACTCCAAAAAGGAGAGGATGAACCCCATATCTGGGAAGCCTGAACCTCACCAGGCCTTCAGCGACAAATACAGTCGCCTCATCGTCTCGGCCTCCGGGATCTTCTTCATGGTGAGTGTCTGGTCTCTCGTCTCTGTGTGTATCCGGTCTTAGAGGACCGTCGATGCCGATGGAAAGTCTTGTGTTCACGTTGGCCGCGCGTGTCGCTGCGGTGTCACAGATCCTGGTGGTGATCGCCGCGGTGTTCGGCATCATCATATACCGCGTCATCACCGTCAGCACCTTCGCCGCTTTCGGCTGGGCGCTCATCAGCAACAACTCCCAGGTGGCGACCACGGGAACGGCGGTGTGCATCAACTTCTGCATGATCATGCTCCTCAACGTGGTGAGTGGGACGTGGTCCGTAAAACAATATTTTACAATATTAAGTTTACGATCTATTTAACTTCCTCCCTCAGTGATGGATGACAACGTGGTGTGTTTTTCTTCTTCTAGCTCTATGAAAAGGTTGCTCTTCTCCTCACTAATTTAGGTAAGTTGTCTGCACCGGCGGATCGAATGTTCTCAAAGCTGAAAGGGTGATGCAGATATTTAATAACTCCTCTAAGTGTGTTTATCAGTTGATCAGCTTCTCTGTGCCACCACAGAACAGCCAAGGACAGAGTCGGAGTGGGAGAACAGCTTCACCCTCAAGATGTTCCTTTTTCAGTTCGTCAACCTCAACAGTTCCACGTTCTACATCGCCTTCTTCTTGGGAAGGTGAGACTTACAGTCAGAGCGGCGCAAACGGCCGAGGTGTGTAACGTACTTGTGTCTTCGGATGAAACAGAGACTCGTCTGAGTAACGAGACACCACGTTTGTTTAATCTACAAATAGGCACACCCTTGAGGCACACCGGGAAATATTGACTCTCTCTTCTTAGAACTCC
This sequence comes from Myoxocephalus aenaeus, assembly GCA_038501785.1. Taxonomy (NCBI): domain Eukaryota; kingdom Metazoa; phylum Chordata; class Actinopteri; order Perciformes; family Cottidae; genus Myoxocephalus; species Myoxocephalus aenaeus. The sequence goes on from JBAMJR010000053.1 coordinate 1,012,405, forward strand.
CCAAAGCACTCAAAGTATTCTCAGCTTGTTGCAGTAAACCAGCCAGCTGTGCAAGAATAATCAAGTAAATCCCCCAGTGTTGAGAAAATATGGGACATCTAGAGCAGATTATTGTATGGCATCCAAGTCGAAGAGGTTTCCAGCTTTGAGTCTCATAGATAATATGTAATAAAGGCTGATTTTTTTACCGTTTTATTTTTACACTTTACACTTTATCTCCATTTTTCAACAGGGCTTTTTGGTTTGTCAGCATAATATGTTTAAAACTGTTACAAGATCAATGTGTTTGATAGCAAACACATCTCATTGGCTACTGCAAAGTCTGATATTAACGCTGCCACCTGATATTAGAAAGTTATTGTTTTTGTGTTGACAGATTTACAGGCCGGCCTGGTGCTTATCTACGCCTCATCAATCGCTGGAAACTGGAAGAAGTGAGTAATTACCTCGCTTTTCCCATCGGGAAATAGCAGCAAAACATTATGGATCAAATTAGACATCAAGCCATTATTGTATGCCCAACCACCGTGCGTTTAACCTCACTCAGCAGGAAGCGTCGCTGCCAGCAGTGCTTATGGGAACATGCAGGGAAATAACACACACTGAGTCGGTCTTCGGGGGACAAAAGGCCTGAGTTGGCACTTTTATCTGCTGAGCTAATGTGTCACCACTTGTTCCCATGGCTGCTGAAATGGAAAAAATTGTCGGTAATGTGACATGTACAGTACAAGTACGGCCGTCTGTGGCTGCTCGGAGAGATTAGTGGCTTTTATGAACAGTTGCAAAAATGATAAAAGCTGCAGGGGAACGTCTGAAAGGTGTTCTCGAACGAAACATTTTGATCCTAATTTGATGTGCCGTCTGATTCGCTTGCTGACGAAAGTGCTTATGTAATGCACCTCTGTGCAACACAGCATATGACTTTTAAATAATGCTGGAAAGAAGAAATTACAACAGATAAAGTAAGAAAAACAACAAGATAAACTTTGTAATCCATGGAATGAGGAAAGATGGTAACAACTACCATTAAATTACCAGCACAAGGAGTTTTTACCAAACTAAGTTGAAGCAGGTCTGGAGTATTCCACCAGAAAAACAACAGCATTACATTACTTAAATAAGGGTACAAAATCATATTCTCCCACAATGCAATTCACAAAAGTAAAAGGAGAAGCTGCTCACCGCTGCAAAACAGAAACAAATACCGTGTGTGTCCGATACAATTCCACATGACATGTTGATTGTAAACAGTTTGAACTAAAGACGATCTTTTAATTCCCATAATGAAAGCTGGCCTCCCAGAGGACCAGACCGTTACCATTACGGGACACCGAGCCAATCCTGGCCCTCGAATGCTACGCAGCGAAGGTCTTGCCAAGAAATGTAATGCTGACAGGACACCTCAAAATGCTAACAAGGTCAATTATGACTCTTTCTAATATTAATGTTTGATCCATGGAGGTTTTATACTTGAAAGGCGTCCCTTGACCCGAGAAAAGCGATTTAAAAATCTGTGAGTTCATCACAATGCTGACGGGCCGAGCAGGAACTCGCGGGAGGGGCCAGCGGGCAATGTTTATGGGACTGAAGAGGCGCTATCGAGGGGTCCGGTATCCGGTTCTCATAATATATCCATGATTCAAATGACCAAAGAGAAAGCAAATGTTTTTGGAACTGTTTTGCCATCATTTACAATTTATTAAACGTTATTCCCTTGCAGCTGTGAGTTGCTCTTCCATTTCCTCTATGCAATGCACTGTGGAAGAATAATGTGCATCAACAGCACACTCAAAGATCAAGTATTTTTAGAATGCCTACTGACTTTTGGAGTATACCTAATTTTGACACGTTTCTAGTGTTGCACACTGCATGTAAATCTTGAGTCACAGTGAGCTAAGAAATGAGTTTTTCTACAGCAAAGCAGAGTGCTATTGTACGCGAGGGCTACAGTTTGATTTGACCCTCTCTCTCCCTCTCTCTCTCTCTCTCTCCTTGTTGCTGTAGTGCCACCCCAGTGGCTGTCTCATTGACCTCTGTCTGCAGATGGGGATCATCATGGTGCTAAAACAGACCTGGAACAATTTCATGGAGCTTGGCTACCCGTGAGTGCTTTTTCTCACCTTCAAATGTCAGACATACCAAAAAAAGTTCTGATCAAACCACAAATAATGAACAATAACAACTAATTCAGTGTTAAAGTTAGTGAGCAACTTTAACTGGTTATGAGAGCCCCAGGCCGTATTGCTGGAGGAAAGAGAGACACAGGAGAACCAGAACCAGGTCTGGGTAGGGAAGACTGTCAGACCCTGTTGCAGTAAAAGAAGACGTTTTCTAAAAAGGACTTTGATGCTCGGGAACGCTACCGCTCTGGTCCACAGGGGCCGCCAAAGTCAACACAAGATTAAAGTTCCTTGTAGTATCTTGAAGGTAAATGTCCTGTTTGCTCTGCTGTTGCTTTGCTAGGCTGATCCAGAACTGGTGGACACGGCGAAGGCTGCGGAGAGAGCACGGAGAGAAAGCCAAGGCCAGCTTCCCCCAGTGGGAGAAGGATTACAACCTGCAGCCAATGAATGCCTACGGACTCTTTGACGAGTACTTAGAAATGAGTATGTTGCATCTGAAGTGCCAAGTATACATTTTCTATTCAGGTTTAGCACAGATAGTAAAAACCTCATGTTAGCGCCACAAGCTAAGTGTGTAAGGTTATCCTAATTGCGCTCTACGGCTTAATCCTGTCTAATACTATCTATAATTCTTTGGACAATAAAACCTTTTCATTTGGAGCCCTGGCTGCTGCAGTGCATGTTATGTAACTGTGACACTGATTTGCTATGGATTAAATTTGGGCTGGGAGCTTTACCACATGCTCGCATCTCTGTTGTTGCTCTCCACTGTTTCAGTTGTGACTGAGGGAGTTATATAAAACAAACATAGCTGCTCTAATCAATATTTTTACATTAACAATGGGAAAAAAATAGGAAAGGGGTAGCTTGTAGGGATGAACCCACAGAGAATCATCACTGTGAAGTTTCCTTGAACATTTTAGCGTTGTTCAGCTTATCGTTTTGTTTTTTGCAGCTCACTCATTTATTTTGGTTCACTCTCACTGCCGAGTTACTTTCAGCAGTGAGAGTGAACAGCAGGCAGATGTTTTCATCAGAAAGGCTCTCATAAACCCACTCCACACCAGCGGCTCAACACCAAACAATAGTTAGTTAGCTTAACAGTTAGTTAGCTAGCAACTAGCTTGTTAGTGTAGCGGTTAGCAGCCAGCAGAGCCAGGTGCAGGTGTGCTGCAGGAAGGAGTCCTAAAACCAGGAGAGGATTTAACATTTATGCACTTCCAATTATCTTGTTTCTTAAAGTCAAAGTGTTTTTGGTTAGATGCCTGAAATGTGAAATTGTTTGTGTATTGCTGAGCGTTAGCTTTCTACTTCTGCCTATTGCACATACGCTTCAAAAATCATAAAAAGAGGTTTTCAAGTGTGAAGATGATACTTCTATATTTTCTGTAACAATCCAAAATCCACTGGAAAAACCTGTTGCCTTTGTCGAGAGAGCCAGTGTAACGCTAACTTCCAGGCTGGCCTGCACAAATTTCCCTCAGGAGTTTATGGAGAGAAAGCAGCGATAATAAGTGAATATTGGACTTATATTAATCAGATAGCCAGATATAATGTATCGGTCGCTCCACATCTGCTACATTGCATTTGCTAGGGTGACCAGATTTGAGTTTGTGAAAAAGAGGACACTTCGTACCGGGGGGGGGAGGAGGACACTTCGTCGCGGGGGGAAGTGGCGGGGTAGCAGCAGCGCGCAGCATGCCGTGAACTTACATTTACGTTGAGATCGGTCGACCAATGACAGTTCTCTCTACAGTCAGAGCTTGCGCAAGAAGGTGGAACGTGAGGGAGATACCATTTCCAAAACTTGTAAGGGGGTAATAACTATTTTCCCGGACGTAGCAAAATCCCGGACGTTTTTGGAATCCCTGCCGGACGCTTTTTTTTAGGTCTCGAAAAGAGGACATGTCCGGGAAAAAGAGGACATCTGGTCACCCTAGCATTTGCAATTGTTTGCTAACATGTCACCCATGATAAACCTCTGCAGGAACTATGGGACCTGAAGGCTTGTGGTTGTTGTGTGTTTCAGTCCTCCAGTTTGGCTTCACCACCATCTTTGTGGCAGCGTTCCCTCTGGCTCCTCTCTTAGCGCTGCTGAACAACGTCATCGAGATTCGCTTAGACGCCTACAAGTTCGTCACACAGTGGCGGCGACCTCTGCCCTCACAAGCCAAAGATATAGGTGAATTAAACATCTCAGGCACAAGAAATCTTCGACGTTTGAAAGTTTGATGTTTTTTCCTGTCTAATTGTCCGCGTCTGTGGCAGGGATCTGGTACGGCATTCTGGAGGGCATCGGCATCTTGTCCGTCATCACCAACGCCTTTGTCATCGCTGTTACCTCAGACTTCATCCCTCGCATTGTTTACGCCTACAAGTATGGACCGTGTGCTGGTCAGGGCCGAGCAGGGCAGGGGTGAGTGATGGTTTAACGTTGATTGTTTTTTAGTGTAGTTCATATTAGTTTGTGAAAAGCTGGTCCCTGTTAGTTCCTTTTCCCTTTAATAACTTAGTGTAGCAGTGGTGACATACAAATGGTAAAATCCATATTGGAACGCTGCACAGTTTTTCTTTTCTGCACATGTAGATAATGATTCGGCTACACTAATCAGTGTGTCCCTTTATTCACTATGCAGCAGCACAATCATTTCTGGATTTATACAACATGTTTTTATCGAATAAAAGGTTTTGCTTCAATCCATATGCGTTGGCGTTTAGCCTTTCAAATATAACGTTTGCTCTCCTGCATGGTGCACGCAAAGGGAGAAAGTTGATTTCATAAATTGAGGATTTTGTTGAATTTTTTGTTAGGGTGATAAAAAAAAAAGTAAAACAAATGACAGCCCTGCATTGGTTTATTTTGTTCCCGTTTTAGATACTGCAAGTGTTGGATAAAATGATTGCTCATATGCTCCTCAGGTGTATGATTGGTTACGTCAACGCCAGTCTCTCCGTGTTTCGGGTGTCTGACTTTGAGAATAGATCACAGTCGATGACTAATGGCTCCGAGCTGTTTGGAGAAGCTGTAAAGTATTGCAGGTAAGCCGTGTCTGTGTGTTTGTGCGTGTGTCAGCTTGCAGTGCTCATCATGCATAAGATGTTACAAATATACTGTAAACTGTCATTTCAGTGTCTGTTACACTAAAAAAAGAAGCTCTTCAGAAGCATAATACCTTTAACAGGATATGGCTGCAAGCGTTTGCGCAATCACAGGAAAGTGTGTGTGGGTGTGTTCATCCATCACTTCATTAATGATATTAATTAACCAACACGCAGGCTCTTATTGAGCGCCGCATAAAATATAAATCACAAAATATACAGTTCAAACAGAAGTTTAGATGCAACCCAGAAGCCAGCTTCAAAAGACCTCCTGCTAAAAACAGATGTGATGACCTTTGAGCTCATCTGCTTGACCCACCAGGTACCGGGACTACCGGGAGCCTCCAGACTCGGCTGACCCCTACTCATACACGCTACAGTTCTGGCACGTGCTGGCAGCCCGGCTAGCATTCATCATCGTGTTTGAGGTAAGTGTTTTCAATCTGTGACAAAGAAGTCTTACCAATAGTCTTATCAATAAATCTACTTCTTCTTCCCTCCGGAATCCAGGCATGATTATATCAATATAAATAGCTAAAATAGTCCATCACTTGCATTTTTTATTTAACGCCTTTAACCGTCTGTCTCCACCGCTCAGTGGATGATTCAATTCTCTGTTCCCACCTTGTCATTTAGTGTTGGGCTTGTTTTGTATCGGCGCCGGCTTTCGTGATAACGTTCTCTGCTTTCGCAGCATATGGTCTTTGCCATCAAGACGCTGATCGCGTACCTGATCCCCGACCTCCCCAAAGACCTGCGGGACCGAATGCGTAGAGAGAAATACCTGATCCAGGAGATGATGTATGAGGCCGAGCTGGAGAGACTGCAGAGGGAGAAAAACGAGAAGAAGAAGAAGGACAGGGCCCATCACAAGGAATGGCCCTGAATGCACCAAATGGTACGGCCGGAGATCCAGAACCAGTTTGTTCAGGTTCAGCTCCGTCCACGACTGGTGCACGGCTCTTACATGATTTTTGATTTAATACTGGTCGGCTGGAAAGATTTAAAAGGTCAGTCGGAAGCAGAGTTTTCAATCAATTTGTGACTATAACGTTAGCTTGATTAGCGAAGAAACGAGACGAAGAGCATTGTCAAAAGTCTCGGAGTAGTGTGGACGCTGGAAAAAGAACACAACAGAGGTCATGCGTTTTAAAACGAAGACGTATTGGTGTGTGGGTGGAGCCTGAATGAGAACACGTGTTTAATTAAAACAAGCAGCAGGTTATTAGTTTGAATTCAGTTTTAATTCTCTCCAGCCATAGGCCACAAATGTTTTCATCATAAAACATATCAAGCTACTGAATGCATGCTATAATAGTTAAAAGCAAGTGAATATGTATTTTTAAGAGGCCAAAATCAACAAAGGAAAAGAAGGTAAGCGTGTTCAAAGGAAAATTCATACACTATATATATATATCTTTGGCTTTCAGAGCGGCTGCACCCTAAGACCTAAGCTGTTTAGAAATATAACTCTAAACATTTAAAGTGTCCCGCTGTACGTCTCCCAGTGTTAACAGGCCCAACCGTCTGGTTTCTCTCACTCCCAGGTTATCGGCTGGTGTTCGGTGTTTCACAGCACAGTGGAGGAAGGAGAGGAGCGCTGGGTTTCCTGCATGATACTGGACCCTCACACCTTCCTCCTGCCGTGTCAGACCAGCACCTCCTAGCGGACAGTTGATGAACTGCACCCAGCAGGGCCACCTGGTGACCACAGGCCCGCCTCGTGTCTGCAATCTTTACGGATGTCGTCCCCTTGGACATTCTGGCAGTGGGTTTTGCTACCTTTTTCTTTTCCTTTTTCTCCAGATAGTTTCTACCACTTTGGACTCTCAACAGCGTGCGTCTTCAGACCCTGAATGTAGATTTCAAGCAAGACTACACTTTTACAGATGTCTCGTTTTGGACAGGAGAAAAGACTCTATGGACCTTACTGAATGACAAACCCTGTGCACGTGACTCCTTGTTTGAGGAGTTCATGTGTTGGTTTATTGTAAATAGCGATATTTAAATGAATGTCAGGCCACCTGCTCCGCTATAGTGTGATGCAATAAAACAGTAGAGAATGCAGGTGGGGTTGCTGGCAGCTGAAAATCCGACTGACGGACAGCCGGGAGCTGAACTGCATTGCTTTGTGTAGTCTGTAGCAGGGAGCTGAACAGCATCGCTTGATCAATGGCAGACAGCTAAACTGCACTGCTGGCTTAACTTTGTATGAAAGAGCAGCTGAAAGAGTATTGAAATTATAGGTTGAGCAATGAAGTGTATTTTTGGTATAAGTGAAAACCATCAGTTGAGGTTTAAACCCTATAAGCACGAGCAGGAAACTGCTATAGAAATTGTATTTATGATATTTTATTTTGAAAGGTCACGCAACCTTTTAAGGGCTTTTGTTTTGAAAATCTCTCAGCAACTCCTGTTTCCAGCTGGAGACTTTTATTTTGAAAGTCCTGCATACTCCAGAGCCTCGTGGAGAAACGTCCTCTGTGGACACAAACCGTTAAAGCGGTTCTCAGTAAACATAATGTGTTTTATTTATCTTAAGGAAGTTGAAGCCACAGAGGTCAGAGCAGCGGTCTAATTGGCTAATCTCAATCAAATTAAAGGTTGCGATAATGTCCTCAATGAGCTGAACATTTGGAATGAAGTTTGAATGAAGTTGAAGATGGATGTATAAAGTGAACGTGTATGAAGTATGAAGGTCAAGAAAGTAGATGATTGCAGCTGTTGCCCAGCAATCTCACCAACAAAGACAAACTGAGAAGAACATGCTCACTTCAGCATTCCCAACAATAACATCTATTACAAAATTCTGTCTACAGTTGGCTTGAATGGAAAATGCTTTCCATTTACATTCATAACTGCAGTAATAAACAATATTTATTGTAAGGAAATTTGACTTGACTATGTGTGGCGTTGTCAACATGTGGAGTCAACCCGTTCTGTTTAATAGGACAAGAGAATTGCTTGAGTTTTTTTTTTAATATATATATATTTTTAATATATTTTGTTGCAAATATTTGTATTGTATTCATCCATGAAGAGATGAACGAGAAAAGACAAGAAGCAAAACAACAACAAAGAAACACCTTAACTATTCCTCAGAAGGGATGAGTGTGTTCTCTGCTTCATGATAGTTTCAAACCAATAATCCTTTCTTTTTTCCTGATATTTTTTTTTATATTTACAGTTTTCACTCATATAGGGCATATTCATTTATTTATTATTATTGATTTTTTAAGTTAATTGTGCATTTACATTTTACATACCTTTCATTTCCAAACAAAAATAGTCCTACATTCTAACCCTAACCCTCTCCAATTTGTCTATAATTTATTTAGTTAAAATCTCCCAAATTGACAAAATAAATACTCAGTGCCCTAAATGGTCTCTGGGTCAAAGGTTAACGGTTGTTGAGCTCAACCAGAAATTCTCTTTCACACCACCAGAGGGAGTCAGAGTGCTTAGTTACGCTTCAGCAGCAACATATTTTCACATAGATTCATTCATATTTATTTACTCATACTTTTCTTTCTTTATTATTATAATGAAATAAATAATAATAATAATAATAATAATAATAAATAGCGTAGTTACTGAGTTGTTCATATAGAACTTTTAGGGAATTCAGTGAGATATTATTCTCAATATAAGCAGGTATTGCTTGGTATTGCCTTCAGAGCAAATAAGCTTCTTTTTTTTTACAACATCCTTATCGCTGCGTACTTTAGGAGGCACAGCACTGACTGCATACTAATGTCATTGTGTGAGCGTATCCACTGGGGCGCAGTGTAGTCGTCATTATTCTCATTGTGTGAAGCTGCATTGTGAATATTATTGAACAGCATGTCGGCGTCATGCTGAAACACGTGTGTCCTGGAGGACAACCTCATTGGTTGAGTTAATTGCATGTACAAAGAGCATGAAGAAAAACACGCTCATTAGTTATTGTTAGTGGTGAATTAATCCCTTAAGACCCAGTTCTCCAATGAATGAATTGATGCTTCTAACAAATATTTTCTGTATATAAAAACGGACCGAGCTCCACTATTAAAAACACGTCATTGAGCCACTTATTATACGCATGTTAGACACATGTTTGAAACATGTTTGACACATTAGACACATGTTATACACATGAAGACACATGTTAGCCACATGTAGAAACATGTAGACAGATGTTAGACACATGTTAGACACATGTAGAAACATGTTAGACACATGTTATACACATGTAGACACATGTTATACACATGTAGACACGTGTTAGACACATGTTAGACACATGCTATACACATGTAGACACATGTTAGACACATGTTAGATACATGTAGACACATTTTAGACATATGTAGACACATGTTAGACACATGTTAGATACATGTAGACACATTTTAGACATATGTAGACACATGTTAGACACATGTAGACACGTTAGACACATTAGAAACATGTTAGACACATGTAGACACATGTAGACACATTAGAAACATGTTAGACACATTAGACACATGTAGACACGTTAGACACATTAGAAACATGTTAGACACATGTAGACACATGTTAGATACATGTAGACACATGTCAGACTCATGTTATACACATGCTATACACATGTTATACTCATGGTAGACACATGTTAGACAATTTTTTTACACGTTAGACCGCTTTACACGACAAGCCATCATTCACTCATTCATTCACTAATGACCTGCCAACAGGTAACCTTTATCACATATAGCACATTATGTTCCATTGATATAAAGACCGACGGCTCAGCCCTCAGGAACATTATGGGTTCAGTGTCTTGCTCAAGGACACACTTTGAAAGGGACGAGGGGACAAGGGAATCGATCCGCCGATTTTCCAGGACCCGCTCTTACTCTCGGCCACAGCCGCCCCCTACTTGTTGCTCTTGCGTTGTGGATGGTAGAGGGTCCTTGGTTCTGTCCTGCAGGAGTTCCTCACGTTCACCTTACTGTCCAAGAGAGAGCACCAAAAGCTTAGATGTAAGTGTGTGTAGGTGTGTTTAGATGTAAGTGTGTGTAGGTGTGTTTAGATGTAAGTGTGTGTTTAGATGTAAGTGTGTGTAGATGTGTTTAGATGTAAGTGTGTGTAGGTGTGTTTAGATGTAAGTGTGTGTAGGTGTGTATATAGTAAGTGTGTGTAGGTGTGTATAGATGTAAGTGTGTGTAGGTGTGTATATAGTAAGTGTGTGTAGGTGTGTATATAGTAAGTGTGTGTAGATGTGTTTAGATGTAAGTGTGTGTAGGTGTGTTTAGATGTAAGTGTGTGTAGATGTGCATATAGTAAGTGTGTGTAGATGTGTATAGATGTAAGTGTGTGTAGATGTGTTTAGATGTAAGTGTGTGTAGGTGTGTTTAGATGTAAGTGTGTGTAGATGTGCATATAGTAAGTGTGTGTAGATGTGTTTAGATGTAAGTGTGTGTAGGTGTGTTTAGATGTAAGTGTGTGTAGATGTAAGTGTGTGTAGGTGTGTTTAGATGTAAGTGTGTGTAGATGTGTTTAGATGTAAGTGTGTGTAGATGTAAGTGTGTGTAGGTGTGTATAGATGTAAGTGTGTGTAGATGTGTTTAGATGTAAGTGTGTGTAGATGTGTTTAGATGTAAGTGTGTGTAGGTGTGTATAGATGTAAGTGTGTGTAGGTGTGTATATAGTAAGTGTGTGTAGGTGTGTTTAGATGTAAGTGTGTGTAGGTGTGTTTAGATGTAAGTGTGTGTAGGTGTGTTTAGATGTAAGTGTGTGTAGGTGTGTATATAGTAAGTAAGTGTGTGTAGATGTGTGTAGATGTGTTTAGATGTAAGTGTGTGTAGATGTGTTTAGATGTAAGTGTGTGTAGGTGTGTTTAGATGTAAGTGTGTGTAGGTGTGTTTAGATGTAAGTGTGTGTAGGTGTGTATATAGTAAGTAAGTGTGTGTAGATGTGTGTAGATGTGTTTAGATGTAAGTGTGTGTAGATGTGTTTAGATGTAAGTGTGTGTAGATGTGTTTAGATGTGTATAGATGTAAGTGTGTGTAGATGTGTATAGATGTAAGTGTGTGTAGATGTGTTTAGATGTAAGTGTGTGTAGATGTGTTTAGATGTAAGTGTGTGTAGATGTGTTTAGATGTAAGTGTGTTTAGATGTGTATAGATGTAAGTGTGTGTAGATGTGTATAGATGTAAGTGTGTGTAGATGTGTATAGATGTAAGTGTGTGTAGATGTGTTTAGATGTAAGTGTGTGTAGATGTGTTTAGATGTAAGTGTGTGTAGATGTGTATAGATGTAAGTGTGTGTAGATGTGTTTAGATGTAAGTGTGTGTAGATGTGTTTAGATGTAAGTGTGTGTAGATGTGTTTAGATGTAAGTGTGTGTAGATGTGTTTAGATGTAAGTGTGTGTAGATGTGTTTAGATGTAAGTGTGTGTAGATGTGTATAGATGTAAGTGTGTTTAGATGTGTTTAGATGTAAGTGTGTGTAGATGTGTTTAGATGTAAGTGTGTGTAGGTGTGTTTAGATGTAAGTGTGTGTAGGTGTGTATATAGTAAGTAAGTGTGTGTAGATGTGTGTAGATGTGTTTAGAAGTAAGTGTGTGTAGATGTGTTTAGATGTAAGTGTGTGTAGATGTGTTTAGATGTAAGTGTGTGTAGATGTGTATAGATGTAAGTGTGTGTAGATGTGTTTAGATGTAAGTGTGTGTAGATGTGTATAGATGTAAGTGTGTGTAGATGTGTTTAGATGTAAGTGTGTGTAGATGTGTAGTGATGATGCTTTTAAATACCGGCCTGTATAAAAGAAGTAGCTTTTGATTCCTTCCGGCAACACAATTCCACAGGGATTCACATTGTTTTGGACATCGTGCGTTTTAATACCCAAACACATCTGTTTACACAACGTCTATCATTTTGAACATGCAAATAATCATTTGAGAGCAGGGGCTTGTCCTCCGGCATGGATTACTCTGCTGCGGTGGCCTTCGCGCAAACTCCATTTTGATTATTAAAAGCAGGGGACAGGGGAGGCAAACTGTGTTTTGTTTCCTATTAAGGCAACTCCTCTCCTCTCTAAGAGGATTATCGCTGACACACGCTCGGGAGTTACGTAAGGCTGCCAGGGGATAACATCTGACATGTCCTAACATCCTGCATTTTGGCAGCTCGGCTGAGGAGTGCTATAGAACGGCTCGTGTAAAAGAAAAGAGGGGATGTGGAAACTGATAGTGTCTTTTACAGTATATGTAGAATGGACAGGCCTATATTGCTGTACATAAAAAAAGGATCAGATGTATGTCAGCATGATATTGGTAAACTAAATGTATGTTGCTGCATGGTTGATGTTGGCGTAAGGCTTGTTCTTCATTCGTTAAAAAGGGAAAAGTGTGATGCAACAAACAAAACAAACAGAGCTCGACATCTTCTTTTCTCATTTCTATGTCAATGAAGCAACAATTAATCATGTTTAGGGACCTTATGTTGCCATTCAGCCTCTTTATCTAGCTGTCATATTGCCATATTAAAGCTGTACTAATCAATATTTGTATATGAACAATGGATCAAATTATTTTAATAGTGTGGAAGGTGCTGGTTATAGTGACAAACCCACAGAGAATCATTAACCGACTGTGTAGACTTTCCGCTCGTTGTTTTGGTTTTACAACCCACAACGTCACTGTTGTGGTTCTCGCGTTGTTCTCATTAGTCTCATTACCGGCGGTTTTAAGCTGATAATCCACTGCCCAGCACCAAGTGGATGTCTGGAAATGCTTCATAGCGACTAGTTAATGAAGATAGCAAAGCCTCTAACAGGTAAAGAGCCAGGCGATTCCCTCAGGAGGTGGTGGAGACCAAAAACAGAGCTAAATTGAGAATGATTATCTGACTTACATTTGCCTGGTGGACAGAAACACAACTCTGTTCTAAAACACTGTTCTGTATCTGCAGGGTGTGTAGACATGCATATACTTTACGAGATCAAAAGGAGCCAAAGAGGTGTTCAAAGCTTGTTGTGCTGCCTTCAAGTGGCAAAGAAAAATCAAATGATGTAGCTTAAAAACATGACCTCAAATAAAGGTCAAATGAAAGACATTAATGACGTAATGAAGTCTTCAGTGTGTTTACATTTAGTTTACCAATATCAGTACCGCTACTTGGTCCAGTGCCTTTCCGCTGTGCTAGCTAACGGTTCGTATGACATCGTACTAACAGGGACTCTGGTGCGGACCAAAAGAACGACATCGGTTCAATTGCATTGATAAACATAAACACAGGAAAACCACAGCTTGACATGAGTGGGACTGACTTCGGACACGTCCACACTTCTTTCCATTTTAAAACGCATATCTTTTGCTACGTAACACGCTATTTTTTTTTAGAGCACCGGATAACGGATAACTCAAGGAAACGCTCTCGGGGACGGACGCGTTTATAAACTCCGGGGACACGTTCCTCGTGTGGACGGGCTTAAACGGAGAAGTTTGCAAACGATAGACGGGCCGACGTGGCGACGTCGTCAAGTCCGCTGTTGTTCCAGTTGAAGAAAGAGCGTCCTGCGTCCTGCGTCCTCCTGTCCTTGGGAGTCTGGACTCAATCCAATCCCAATCCAACTCTGTCCCGTCTTGAGCTTGCTCCCAACGGCTGATCCCGCACCCATCCATCACACACAAACATGTTGTATTCAGAGCCTGGGGATGTGCCACATTGATGGACGAATTAAATGAAGTTTGTTCCAAACTGTTCAGTTGTCTGCGGCAGAGTAAAAGCCACTGAGTGACTGTCTTAATCAGCACTGTGCTGCAGTTGGAATCTCTTTTATTGGTCGATTGTTTATTCCTCTGGGCTCATGCAGGACTTGCACGAAGGAAAGACGAAAAGGCAGCCATACATTTGTATAAAGTACTTCATTTTACTGTTGTGCTTTATATGTTGCGTTCAAGTGAATCAATGAAGTATAATCATTTAGAAGATCCAGCGGTGCAGTTGAGCGTTAAATCATATACGGCAATTCCCTCTCTCATTGCCCAAATATGTGTGTGTTCAGCTAATGCTCAAATCCCTCTTCAGATGGAATATTTGCCTTCTTCAGAGGCTTAAAGAGACAGAATGCTGCGGCAGCACGTGTTCCCCCCGTAACCTACACGCCGTACAGATGAACCACCCGTGGGCCAGAAGCATGCGTCCTTCAAATATCAAGGCTCCAGCTGCCTGGTATCCAAATGTTTCGATAACGAGTGCCGCTCGTAAGCTTCCTGGCTGATTGTTTGCACTTGCAGACACGAGAGCCCTGATGTCACATCCTGGATCATCGCCGCACGTGCCAGGAAAACAAAGAAAAGACATCAAAATAAACACTCCTGCTGTTTCCTGGCTGCTGTTGTCATGGCGCCGCAGCTGACAAGGCCATCTCTATTTACCCCACCCCCTCTTTCCTCTTTTTCCTCTTTCTCCCTCTGACTCTCTCACTCAGGCTGACTCCATCTCTTTTTCTTCCTCGTCGGGGTGGTCTATCCTTCATTGCTATTCTTTCACACACATACAGTTAGGACCACCATGTATACACACACATTCAACACAAACTGATCATACTGACTCTTTCGGGAACTTTAAAGTTGCACTGAAATGTTATTTTTGCCAGCTTGATGGAGTAGAAGCAGCTCACAACAAAAGGGCGGGGCTTAGCATGGCTCTATTCTCTGTAGGGTCACTTTGAGCAACCCCTTAAATCCAACATGATTGTTAATGTAAATATTTATTGTAACCACTTTATTAACACTCCCACAAGATACCTAAATCTACAATTACATTCATTTATTTTTTCTTAATCTTTGATCCATATCCTAACCTTAAACTGTACTTGATCCTAACCCAATGCTAAACTGCTCACTTTGGATAGCAACAGTGGGAAAGTCCTTCAAACTAACTATTTCATCTCATGTAAATCCCTTGTGAGGTCATTTGGCTGTCATCGTTTTTCATAATACAGGCACACACACACACACACACACACACACACACACACACACACACACACACACATTCGCGGTGTGTAGCAGTGGACCGATAATACGGCCTAATAACCTGTTGAAGATAATCGGAGCAGCTCACATCCTGCCCAGACTGTGAACCTTCCTTCATGCTTTTTAAGGGCAAAGCTGTCACCGCCTGCCTTAGAGACAGAGGAAATTATGTTGAAGATAAGACGCAGAATCTGTGGCCGGCACATTTCTTCCATTTGTCCACTGAAGGGGAAGAATTGATATGCTGAGATTTTCTGCTGAAGAGCAATATGGCTTACTTACATCCATAAGAATACATATAAGTGCAGTGTGCACAGCAGTGAACACTTACTGTAGCATGAACGACGAAGACAGATAAATAGGTTAAAATCAACAACAATGATGGTTAAAAAGAAGACACATACCAGTGGTATGTTTTTGGTAAAACTAGTCACTTTGATGTCACTCAAATTGATTCAGAAATGTGTCTTCTCCTGGTCATAAAGTCTGTGCTACTGTGCGTACCTTTACCAGCATGCATTGCAGACTAGGTTCTAAAAGCAACAAGACAAAAGTAAGCAACGTTAGCATTCACGTGGCGTTGTGTTTCTGGCCAGCAGGTCAATGTAAATCCAATATTCACTCTTCTTTTAGCTCTGATTTTGGTCTCTACCAACCCTGAGAGAACTATCTGCCTCTTTAGCTGCTAAATGCTTCACAATGTTTGCCAGTTTATCTGAGATTTTTCACAGTTTTTCACTGAGACAAAAACAATAGTTGCAGGCCACAAAAGCTAAAACAATCAACTGAAAAATTGGCTTTTCAATTTCCAAGGAATTAAAAAAATTTAAAACCCCCCTGCTGGTCCGAGATTAGAACAGTGAGTCGTCAGCAGGAAGTGAGGTTCAGCCCCTGCAAACACATTGAAAATGTCATCCTCAAAATGAGCACCAGAACTCATCACGTAGTAATCCAATCCCTAAACCTTCTCTGCTGGCCTAAACAGAATCACAAAGTTATAGCTATTTTATAATATATAATATACACAGCTCCTGTCTTCCTCTGTTGCTCTGCTTCCAACCTGCAGCACTGCTTCTAGTGCAGCTTGTTTTAAGGCGAGCTCTTATCCAATCAGATTTCACCTCTATGTCTCTATGGAAGCAGAGCGGCCCGAGGCCTTCAAACTGGCCTTTGCAGATTAAAGTACATGGGGACGTTATCGTTGATTGTCATAGACTTCAACCTATCAGATCTAGTTTGACATGCTGGGCGTATTCTTTGATGTACTTTCCAGGCCACCGACCAATCACAGCACATTAACATGTGCTGTGATGCAGCATCTCCCCTGAGCAGAAGAACAAGTCCTTGATGAGCGAACACCAGAAGAAGTCCTTGAGCGTTCATGAGTTCGCTAAGGGGCACATGTACGACACAAACCACGTTACCTAAAAGAACCGGTCTTCTCATCACTATGGAAGAGCATCCCTTTTGTACCTTGGACCACTCCCATCTCAGGTGCAGCCAGTTGCTTTGACAACCCCACCAGGCTCCTGCCAGAAGAAAACAACAGAGCAGCACAGGAAGCCAGACGAGTGGGCTGCCACAAAAGCGTTTTTGACACAATTTGACACTTTCTATCTCCGTGTCTTATACTCAAGGACAAGTCATGTTCGTTGTCAAAGGACTGCTCGGTTTGAATGGAATTGAAAGCTGCATTAAAAAGGTTAAACGTCACCAATTAAATATATACCAAGAAATGACATACAGTAAAAGCCCACTTAATTTCATAACCACTATGCCTGGATAATGAGTAAAGGGAGCAGCCACAGGTTGGTTGCAGGAATACATGAATACACATTTTGCATTTTCCTTTCACGGCTGAAGTCAAGCAGACTTTGAATGTTTCTGCTCGCCTGTGATTGTACATAATGTCAGTCGATAAACATTGCCATGCAATCTCGAGCAATAGGTCCCATACTGCGTACCTTCCCGAGGTGAGGTATAGGGGGAGGGGGGTTAACTGCTATGGAAGCTCGAGGTGAAATTAAGCAATTTTAATTGCGTCCTTGCAAGCTTCCCGTAACTGAAATTCCGTTGATTTCCTCTACACTTCATTACGCCACCATCATTAGCGTTTGATTGAAAATGATCTCGCTTTATTCATGGCAGTCCTTCGCCCCCAGTACATGCCCCTCTCTTTTTGGGGCTCGATTATTGGAGAGCACACACACCCCAGAGCCAGACTTATAGGAACCGGATGAGATCCCCGAGTATGCAATGATGCGCCAGCTTTAAGAATCGATTCACAGTCCCTCTTTTTCAAAAGAAGCCCCTTTGAACTCACTTGTTTTTTGCATGGTCTTCAGAATGTGGCGGTGCTGGTGCTGTTTTCTGTTCACTTAAGCTGCTCGAACGTTTTGTTCCTTCAAGTCAGAGAGATTTCACAGGTAATGTGTCTTGCACCCCGTGAATCTCAATCAATTCTCTAACATTGCCTTCAAACCGGCTTCACGCACGGCTTCAAACCTGCACATTTGATTGAAGGTGAGATATGAGCTCATGATCATTGCCACCGAGTCCCGACTCCTTTCTTTTGTGGCTTTGGAGGGATAATTATACAGCATCCGGTTAGTCTGGCTCTAATCTACATTCATGACATTACTATTCCTCCCTATCTGATTGTGGGCTGAACTCTCATCCTTTTCACCAAAACGCTCACATCACTCAGCACTGAATCACATTCCCT
Organism: Myoxocephalus aenaeus; assembly: GCA_038501785.1. NCBI lineage: Eukaryota > Metazoa > Chordata > Actinopteri > Perciformes > Cottidae > Myoxocephalus > Myoxocephalus aenaeus. The sequence goes on from JBAMJR010000053.1 coordinate 1,030,361, forward strand.
CCTCGGTCTGCCTCCTCCACTCTCGCTCACATGCCCCTGAAACTGTTAGTTGGTGAAACTCCCCTTCTCTCTCCTAAGCTCTCACAGCTATGGTCTCGAGCACTCCATCAGTCTACGCCTGCAAAATGATGTTCAACTCCTTCAAAACTTCACTTACAGTTTTGCTGTTAGCATTTCATAAATGTGCCAGGCTGCATATATAAAACTATAATGATGCACAGCTGTTGTGTTATTTAAGTATGCTTAACTTAGATGGGTCATTGGAGCCATGGGTCAAACATTTATAAAAAAAAAATGTTAACCTTTCCATATTATCGGAATTCTATTTGATGGCTGGACATGGATTGAATGCTTAGATAGACCTGATGGGCAGGTGGCACCTTGCATGGGAGCCCCTGCCATTAGTGTGTGAACGGGTGATTGACATGTAGTGTTGAAGCGCTTTGAGTGGTCGGAAGACTAGAAGGCACCACACAAATACAGTCCATTTAGCATTTGTTGTCGAGGACTCCTCACCATCGCCTACACCAGCGGATTGTACCGACGAATCGGACAGCGATTAAATAGAGGAAGAAGAAAACCATGAAGAAGTCATTTTTGCAGTGACCGAGATCTGAAGTCGGCGGTGCATCCCAGCGGTAGGCTTCTTCTAACCCTTTAATTAGTATGCAACCCCAAATTAAGGATGAGTCATCAACTTTTTGTATGTTTGCCAGGAAATGATCAATTCTGAAATAGCAATAAGGATACCTTACTTATCAAGTTTTTTTGTTGTTGTCATTGTTGGGCCAAATACTGTCATATAGATGATGACCAGACCAATACATATGTGAGGAAAGGGTTAGAGTAAACATCTATTTAGATTTTATGGGACTGTTCTATCATCATAATTTAGCATACTAATTATTTCTATGCAATAATTAGTTTATTCATTTATTATTTATTTATGTGTTTTAATCATTGTACTGCCAAAACACCTGCCCAATGCTTCATGGACCTGAGTTGAGTCCATTTCTCATGGGTGCTTCAAATGTAAATGGTTCTTTCTGTATAAAGCGACGTAGCCGAGCGACAATGCTAATGACTAACTGGAATGTGGTCCCTTCAAGGAATGAGGTGGAATATGACATCTACTGAAATTGCCGGATGCCTATTTATTTATGAGAAAAGAAAGTCCATCTTGAATGCACAATAAAACCCTGCAGGAAGTAATAAACTCTCCCTCTCTGATCCTCAAACATGTTTACACCTTATTGCCAGTGCCAGTACACCGTCGAGCAGAAGCTCCTCAAAGGTATTACAGAACTCATACGAGGTGCGCTAGATATATTTCATTCTGCAGGTAATGGGATTTCGGTCTGTGCTATCTTCGTTTCCTCTATAATATCAGGCACACGCTCTGCGGAGCTGAAAGAAGTTGAAAGTACGCCATACATTCTACCTCTCAAAAATCAACTCAATTATTTACCTGCTACATTTTTTATAGTCAATATTATTTCCTCACTGCGAATTGTTTTTCCAGTGGTTATCAAAAATGAAACAAATGCAAATACAAATGCATGTTTCATGGATGTTGTTTTATGCATGTCAGCATGTGGTGAACAAGGTGTGGCACCGGCACGATAACCCCATGGGGGCTGCACATGCTTCAAAGGTCGTCACTTACAGAACTCTCGTGCGTTGCCAGTCGACGAAGTTACAATTACTTTTGATGCAGGTTGTACAAATATTTGAGAAGATGTGACATCATTTTTACAGTATGTGCTGCAATTTGACATTTAATGCAATAATCTCAAAGGAGAACGAAAGGTAAGTAACCTTTGCTTCAGAAACAGCATGTCTGCAGGAGGGCAGGATCACCTATTTTATACTGTACTAGTACTCTATGTCTTTTCACATTACAGAGCTTTGGATCCAACTGTCAGAACACGGAGGATGGGCGTACAGTTGAGAGGCCAGCTTTCATAAAGTCATGTTAATTAAAAAAAATCTAATAGGCCCCATTGTCTGCAATGTGTTCATATTAATGTTCCTATTTCAGCTACAACCCACACATCCATTACTCTCCTCCAGCATTTGAATTATGGATAGTGAGGAAATGACTCCATTCCTATTGGGCACAGAGGAGATTAAACGCCTTTGTGTGTCCCACTGTATTTGTGTACATTTCTTTGCAGGTTTTAGGAGAGTTTCATAACTATTACAACTAATATCATTAAGAGTTATAAACTGCTTTAATTACAGTGCTACAACCACTACTACCAGTACTACTACTGCAGTGCTGCTTCTAAAAGTACAAAAAAAGTACAAAAAAAGTACAAAAAACATGTAGATTGGAGTTTCTCTTCAACCCTTTGAGCGCTGCAATCAAAATAGTCCACTACTGCCTCCATTGGCATTTTGCTTATTATTCCTTATTATGATTTATTATTTATTATGATCCTCCAACGAATCGCACCTTAACGTGGTGGAGGAGTTTGAGTGGCTCAGTGATCCTGGGAGCTATGTTGTCCGGGGTATCAGCCTGGTAGGGTCTCCCAAGGCAAACAGGTCTCGGGGGAGAGCCCAGACTAAGAGCGGTTCAAAAAAACCCTGATGAATAGCAGCCCACGGTCTAAAGTTACTTCGCCCGGACAAGGGAAACCGGGGCACCCTCCCGGAGCCAGACCCAGGAGGGGAGCTCGTCGGCGAGCGTCTGGTGGCCGGGCTTTCGCCCATGGGGAAACATCATGGAGCAGCAGTCGCCCTGTGGACCCACCACTCGCAGGGAGAATTATCGGGGTCGGGTGCTATGTAGACCGGGCGGAACCAAGCTCCTGGAGAAGGGTTGGACTTTGTCCTTTTCTGGAGTTGCCCAGGGTGAGAGGCGCCGGGCGGGAGTGGGGATACTCACAAGCCCCCGGCTGAGCGCCGCTATGTTGGAGTTTTCCCCGGAGAACGAGAGGATTGCTTCCCTGCGCCTACGGGTTGCGGGGAGTAAGGCTTTGACTGTTGTTTGTGCTTATGCACCGAACAGCATTTCGGAGTATCCGGCCTTCTTGGAGTCGGTGGTAGGGGTCCTGGAAAGGGCGCCGCCTGCCGACTCCATAGTTCTCCTGGGGGACTTCAACGCTCACGTGGGCAATGACAGAGAAACCTGGCGGGGCGTGATTGGGAGTGACAATTACATTTATGATTATATTAATTTGTCCAATTACTTTTGGTCCCTTAAAAACAGGGTGGCCACTTATACATTTGTTGTAGTTAATTTTTTCATTTCAACTTCATTGTTGTGGTGTACAGAGCGAAAATAATGACAATGTCCAAATATTTATGGACCTGACTGTATATTTATTTATATATATTATATATATACATACAGTATATAAACTGTAATGTAATATTGCACTACCATAAAGTTGAGGGACTCTCAGGAGAGATTAATAAAAAGGATTTTCTTCTTTGGACAAAATCCGTGACATATCCTGACTCTCGAGTCCCGAGTGTGGATCACGCTTCAGAAACAGTTTCCATTATGCAACTCAATATTGTCTCATTTTTGTCTTGCTCTGAAACCTTTAGAACCGCTCCCCCTGATTCAAATGTAGTAAGGCCCCAAACGTACTCTAAAAGTCACAAATACAATATTAAAGGGGTACTCCAGTAATTTCACATGTATTTTCATAAAGTTGGTAACTTACCAAGACGCATTTAAAGAACCGTGTAATTCAAAACAGCAGTAATGAATAGTATGGGTCAAGCTCAAATACCGCATCCTCAACTGCCATAATGCAACTCAATGGCATCTTTTGTAACAATATACTCTCTCAGAAGTGCTAGCTGGACGGTCATGTAGCTTTGAACCTCCTTCCCCCACAACTGTCTGACACCTGAACTGGGAAGGTTCTACTTCCAGCTATTTCTGTAACTTGCTCAACACCCATGTCATGCAGGGGTCGGTCCGTTAAGTATAGGTGAGAAAGCAAGCAGGGTTTGAACTTCTCTCTCCAGCTCTTTTTTTCCATTCTTCACTCTATCACTGTCGCTTTTCATGTGAACAACTGAGCGCCTTTACGAATGTCTTCCAGGAGAGGCTGTTTGGAAAAAGTTCCGTTAGCCCCTGTGTTTTAACAAAATCAGGTCTCCCCCTTTCTGTGTCTGCTTTTCACTCTACATCCTCACATTTATTTGTGTAATACCGGTGGATTGTCCCAATTGGTGTGCCATTCCTGCTCCAAATGCTATACATTACACTGTCGTCATTAAAATAATATTATTCAGGGAAGCGACCAAGCTGGTGACTGGAATGGGGAAATCGGTCGCCTGGACTGGCAACACCTGCAACACTCCAAATGTCACCGGCTTGACCTGTGAAAAGCACCTTGTCAGGAGGGAAGGCGAGGGGCGCTTTTTAGTCCCAACGGGGTCCATCACCACCTGAAGTCTCTGTTCAACATCTGCCATCGGCCACGGCCTCTGAAAGCATGATGCCGTCAGGCTCCTCTTGTCCTCACGGCCATCGCAACGCTCTGAAATTAGTGTACGTTCACATCAAATGTCCGTCCACACTGATGAGTTCTGACCAACAAGCGCACAAGAAAAAGAACGTTTAAAAAGGTTTTTCTCTTCTTCGTTTCTTCCCCCCCACCATCGAAAAGACTTGTAAGAGGATTTTTTGAAAATGCGATTTGTTGACCTACTCAGAGGTTTTTTGTCATCGTTAAATCCTTCTGATGTAACACTACTTTTCATTTTTCACCCAAACTGCCTCTTTTCAATTCAGCTCAGAGTAATACCAAAAAGGATTGGACCAGATCCCAAGAGAGGAACCAAACATGATGAAACTTGATACTACACGTGTCAAATATGAGTGTTGCTGCATGTTACATTCACTTGTCGGGAGAAAAGAACACTCATCCTCCAAATAGAAACATTTTATTTCATACCTGCAGATATCATCGCCGTTGTAGTCACGACAAAGCTTTACCTTGACTGCCCTACTTACAATTCATCCTGCTTTTAATAGAACAGAAAACATATAAGAAGTTACTATTCAGACAGTGCTAGCATGGACAAGGCCATGGAGACTTTACCGAGACTCCCGGCACCTTGGAAATGATTCCACGCACATAAAACACCCACAGGGGACAGAATGTGGGTCATGGTGGGCTTGGGGTGAGCTGGCAACCCTCCTTCAAATTTCTGTGACACTAATCTGGGCTGACTCCCCTCCTGTCTGAACCGATGAGGATCCATTCCTCTGAGGAATCTGCTGTTTTGTAAAGATGTGGTGGAACAAGGTGGAGGGTGAAAAGGGAAGTCCAAAGATCAAGTCGACAAGTGTCCAACCTGCACTGCACAAAGAATTTCAGGCTTATTATCATGATCATTTTCATTTGCCTCAAACCCAATTCAAATATGGTAAATGTATTTTCTATGTGACCTCACAGCACTGAAAAATGGCATTACAAAGATTCCACATCTGTTACCCTAGATAACCCACAACACACACGGTCAACAGGTCTTGTAAGGACTATTTACTTGAGTAGAAGAAAGTTTCAAAGCTCTCCAAAATGGTCTCACACAAGACTCGTCACATACCCACGCGAGGTCAGTCGGGTCTGACACCAACACATCGAGGCTCCTAGAGTGTCTGTTTTCAACTAACTCTAATGAAATCCCATCTGCGTCATTATTAGCAGATGGAGGGCAGGTTTGATGGGTCAAACATTGAACTTTAACTCAGGTGACTGCTGTTCAGGTCCCATATAAAACAAAGTCAACGTTGATTTATTTTAGGCTAATAGTTACGTAACCTTTGTACATTATTGACGTCTGTTACGTAACAAACCATCTTCTTTTACTTAACAAACGTAGGCCGATTTATTTAAACCCAAACCCCATTCTTTTCCGAAAAGAACTTTTGTTGCGTAAGTGAACCTAAAAACTAAGTAAACCTACATTGGAAGTTTTATTTTGAAAAGAGACTGACTAACACATCTCAAACTGAAACTAAAGGGGTCTGAGTTTGAAGCATAGGGCCTATATCCAAACGGAAGTATTTGACAAGTCGGGAGAGAGAATCGTCTAATAAAGTTAAGATGCTGAACGTTTTAGCAAACAGTTGCCTTGAATGTTCAATATTCACTTTCCTTTTAGCTCTCTTTTGGTCTCCACCAGCTCTTCAGGGTAATATCTCTCTCTTTTGCTGCTAAATGCTCTGCCAGTTGCTGCTGAGCAGATAGTGACAGTGGGTTTATTAGCGCTCAACTGTCTACACACCATCCAGGAGACAAGTAGCATTCATGTGTAATTGTTTGTCTTCCCATTTAAAAAATAAATAAATATATATATATATATATATATATATATATATATAGGTGTTTATATAAATGTTTGACATTCTTCACAAACTATTTGCTATCTCTGTCTGCTGTTTGGGTGTACGTTGGGTTTATTAGTGCTTTTCGCTATGAATAGCAGCCCTCTGCAGCTGGAAACAGGGTTGATGAGACTGGTGGGACTGAACCAAAACTATAAAGTTCTGGGTGGTAAAAAAAAAAAAAAAAGAGCTGAAAAATGCTCCAGATAGTATAGAGGTTGGTTAAAATTCTTAGTTTGTTCGCCACTTCCAGTGACTCCTTTCATATTCACATTCATTCATGTTTCACAAAGTAATTTGACCCATTGTTAGAAAAACAAAAGTTGATTAATGCAGCTTTAAATGCAATATTCAGTGCTGTGAAGAACACCAACTGAATCCCATTCCCCTCAATTGTCATGGGGTAGAGACAGAAATCTCAAAAACTAAAATCTGCACGCCTCAATACTTTATGGTAGAGGGGAAATATATTCTATTTGTAATTTAAGTGAACGACCCTTTTTAAGAGAAGCCACATATTCCACCACATTTGAGTTCGTCAAATGCATTTTTTGCATTTTCTAGCAACACATCAGTCTACTCTCTCACATCGTAGTGTTGCTTTTGATAAAGGAACCTTCACAGAGTTGTATTTGATTTATATAATTTGAAGAGAGTGGGTAGCAGACAGTGACTTGCTAACATCAAAAGTGCAGGTAATTTCACACATATTACCGACATGTTTTAAAATGATCCTCAGTATGAGACAGGTGGTTAGAAATAACAAGTGATCACCGTGACGACAGTATTCACAAGGGATATACTGTAGAATAACCATCAATGCCTCGAGCAGTTTATCAAATCAGGTGGAAATATTCCACTCCGCCCAATTTAAAACACCACCACGATACACACCATACAATATTTGCAATCCCAACTCCCTGCGGTAACAGTGACATTTCTATATGGGCTCTTATTGTAAAAAACAGACCACACACAATAGAGACATAATTTAAATTCTGCCTCAAAAGGCTGCAGACGAAACACCCAAACCCTTACAGTGCGTAACTACTCCACGAAAATCACAGTACATTACTTCACATTAAATGGATTTGCTCATCGTTTCCTGAAACAAGACAGTGAAAACAAAACACTTGGGTTGAGACTGTAACAATACAGGAATGTGCAAAAGGTAATTTACTTGCTACGCTATTTGAGCGGCGTCCGTGAGGGTCTGTCCCACTGTCCTGCTTCCATTTTTGAGAATTCCCTCGGTGGTGACGTGACCCAAATTCATTGCTGGTGTCTTTGGACCACCAATATCACAGTCCTCTGCCTGAGGCTCTAAGAAAGCCACCCTCTTCCTGTTTGACCGCCGCTGTCCTGACTCCACCTCTCTGGGGTCTGAGCAGAGGGTGAAGGCTCGCCCGCCGCACCCTCTGGATCCCCCACCGCGGTTTTCCCGGCAACGGCAGGGGGTGAGGTAGAGGTAGAGCAGCACTAGAACGATGCTGATCACACAGGAGGCCAGGGTGGTGAACGCTGTGTTGAAATGCTCGGTGCCGCTGCCACGTGCCGAGCCGCTGGCGGAGGACGTGCTGAGGTTTCCGACCACCACATTGACCGCCAGAGACTCGTTGGGGTCATAGCGGCGCCCGCGCGCTGCCACACACACGTACATGCCGGAATCCTCCATCAGGGCACCCCGGATTTCTAGGGTGCCATTGGGGGAAACTATTAGGTGAGCACTCGGATCATTGGTTGATGAATTCACCACAGCCCCTGGGGTTACCCAGAACACGGCCTCCTGGTCTTCAGAGGCCAACCCTGGACATGGCACTCGTAGGCCTTTACCAGGCTCCACTTGGTGAGTCTGTGCCTCAAGGGGCATATCGGACACTGCCTCCTGGCTACATTCAGATACCGGTCCTGAACCGTCTCTACATGGGTATTCATCTCTGAAATCCACCAGTGGGCGATACTGTTTCCACATCCAGTACTCCAGCAAGGCGAGTAAAGCGCAGTCACAGACCAACGGGTTTTCCTGCAAATAAATCCCACCATGCCGGGTGAGAGACAGCAGGCTCTGAACAGGCACCTCAGAGAGCCTGTTGTACGACAGATCGAGAAAGGTCAGATTACGAGGCCCTCCAGGTTCCCAATAAAGCCCCAGGGGGAAAGCCGTCAGTTGGTTCCCAGAGAGGTAGAGCCTCTTCAGGCTGTAAAGATCGCTGACGGCCCCTGGGTTAACCCGGGCGATCTGGTTGCCAAACAGCAGCAGCTCCTTCAGTTCCTCCAACCCGGCAAAGATGGACGTGTTCAGCGCCGTTAGTCGGTTGGAAGAGAGGTCCAGGTGGAGGAGATGTGGGGTCACAGTGAAGGCATCCTCCTCGATCCGGCTGATGGAGTTGCGGCTGAGAATCAGCGTAGCCAGCCGGTCAAACGGCCGGGAAATCCAGTCCACGGGCAGGACAGTGAGGGCATTGTGGCTCAGATCCAACCGGGTGGCATAGCCCGGGAGATCAGAGGGCAGCGTGGACAGATTGCGGCCGCTGCAGGAAATGATATCACTAGCACAAAGGCAGCAGGGTGGGCATGTGGCCACAGAGGGAGGGATGCCGAGACACAGGCAGAGCAGCAAGGCTGCAGCGGCAGGGCTCCATCGGCTGCCTGAAGGCTGCGAGTAAATGGGACGCATCCTGGTGTTCCCTCTGGACGGGGGTCTCAGGTTACTGTCTCACCGGGTGCACACATGTCCAGTTTACAAGCCTCTGATAGTGAACTGAGGACGGACACAGAAAACACAGGAAAATGGAAATGATTTTCCTTATTTTCTCAACTAGTTTTAGAAATAATCGCCCTGCGGGTACTAAACAAAACCAAATCCAGATGAGCTTTACAGACATTATCATGAGGAAAACTAGACAGCAAGATAAACAGTATAAGACTGTATGACATGTAATGGTAAAGGCGTTACATGCCCCAAAAATAAACTGTACGCCTCATTAAATACAATTATCTGCACAAAATAACTGTTAATAACTGCTGGAAAAACTTTGACCTAACCCATAAATGTTAGTATATAATCTATACTCCTCCCACATACTTCCCACTAATACAATACAAGCTGATTACTTCTTGCTTTCGCTCATGATACCATGCCGAATGGCTTTCAATATCAATCAACTGTGTTTGTCTGTCTCTGCAGGTGAAATTATAGCATGACAGTTTATTACAGTATTCAATGTGATATAATACAGAGAATATTACACAACTCTATTATTTATTTAAAAAAATTCAAACTGCTCTCATAATAATGGCTTTAAAAGTGCTGCAAAACGCCGAGTAGTTTAGAGCAGCAGCGTTCAGGCAGTTAATAAATCAACAGAACATTAATCTGCAACTTTTTAAATAATTGAATCATCATTTACATTTTTTAAATTATAACCAATCATGACGCCAATCATTCTGTTGTTGCAGCATCTTCAATGCGAGGACTTTGGAAGAGCTATTGTGACTATTTGTTGCCCAAACCATCAATCGAAGGTATCCCCACACATCAGAAGATAACAACCAGGATTTGACGACTTCTGTGGCGACAAAAACAAGCAGGATAAAGCTCACCTTCCGCGCCCGCACCGCTGCCCATGCAGACCACCGGCTCGTCCGCCTTCATGAGTCCGCACGCGCGCTCCCGCAAGCGATGCGGGACCGGGTCCCGTCTGTGAATCCCCCCAAAAAAAACGCAGGCAACTTCGCTCCCTCCGCCAACGATCCGCCCGGAGAGAGAGGAAGGAGGACGCGGGGGAAACGGCTGAACTGTTCACCTGCAGGTCGGGCTGCATGCTGCCGCGGGAGGGGAGCACACACACACACACACACACACACACACACACACACACACACACACACACACACACACACACTCACGTACGCACAGAGAAGGTGCAGCATCAGCACCACTAACTCAAACGTTAGTGAGAGTGTAGAAATGTTGAAACTGTGTTAATATGGCTGTTGTTTCAGTAAAAAGAAGAAGAAAAAAGATGAATTATGAAACGAGATGGCATTGAGTCATATAAAAGGTGCTTTGTGGCACTTTCACATCTGCTGAACCTGCACATTAAGTTGTCAGATCAACGTCTGTCATATCTTAAATGCCTATAATGTAAATCTATTTATGTCTATCTATATGGAAAGAAAATGAGAGAGAGAGAAAGAGAGAGAGAGAGAGAGAGAGAGAGAGAGAGAGAGAGAGAAATTGCTTGCAAAATGAACCAGATAGCAAATTAAAATAATGTTTTTATGTCAACAATGGATCAAATTTAATTTAATTTATTTTGTATAGCTCAAAATTACAAATTTGCCTCAGAGGACTTTACAATCTGTACACATATGACGTCCTCTGACCTTTGACCCTCACATCGGTTCAGGAAAAACTCCAACAAAAAGCCCTTTAACAGGGAGAGAAAGAGAAGAAACCTTCGGGAGGATCCCTCTCACCGGATGGACAGAGTATATTTCATGTGTACAGAATTACCAACATAACAGAGTTACAACACATTCAATGTATATGACAGAAATTATTCATATAATGGGAGTATGATGAAAAAGTTACAACTACCAAAAATAACAGCAACAGTGGATATAGTAGAATACTAATGATAATAAAAGCAGTAATGGTATTGGCAATACTAATTGCAATGCAGCTAATAATAGTAATGATAATAGCAGTGGGTCCAGATCCAGATAAAACCACGAGCCATGTAAACCTGTGAGGCGATAATAACGGTATACTGTGCATTAATGGTGCATGAATTCATACAGAAGGAAATAGAAATGACAAATGACTATATGTGTGAAGTGAAAGGGGACGTTTGTAGTAACAAGCCGGCATAAAACTATTACCCACTTACCCCAAAACTATGACGACGGCTCAGATAAGAAGTCAACTCTGAAGATGATGTCATTATATAAACACCCGGGCAGTGACACCGACTCGGTTCCTCTCATTTTATATCTGTCATTTTACATGTTGTTTTCATCTAACAAATCCTAACATGAAACGATTTTTAATTCTTTCTTCTTTTTTTAAAAACAATACGTACATCCCAGTGCCCAACAGGATGGGTGCTGGATGAAGTATCTAGCAGAGGAGGGGTGGGAATAGATCCGCACACCAAATAGTTTCTGCCCTGTCAGAAGGATTTTCATGCAGTGTGACGTTTCGAGGATTTGGAATCCGTAGGCCACGGGACGGTAGATTTTGGTATCGGAAACATTCTGGTTTCCATTCGAAGTCCAAGTAGTATCGACCAATCACGTTCGAGGAGGCTTTGGTTAAATTAATCCTGTCGCACACGTTGTCTCTTAATGACGTTGTCAGACTGCCGATGGGTTCTAAGATTGATTAAATAGGTGGAAGAAAATACATTATATATTAAGCAAAAACACTGATGATGTATCAAGGTAACTTATATACAAAAAGATACATAAATAAGATTATCGCACACCAGTTTATACAAAACATGTAACATGTATGTTAGTACTGCGTAAGGGCTTCCAGCTAAATGACCATATATTTGATTTATGCTACAAGAACATGTGATATACCACCCCGGTTGCAAAACATCAGTCAAAAGCAATAAAATACACACACACACACACACTCATTTATACACGTATAAATAGGGCCACATATTTACAAAAAGTACATGAAGATAATCACATAATATAAAGAAAATTAGCAGTATGGAAACCGTGTACCTCCAATAGTTTAATAGGCTTGATAGTTGTCATATATTATTATTCTATATTATTCTAAATTGCTATTGGGGAAAACACCAAATCTGAAAAATATAAATAATACATTTATAAAACGCAGCATACCAAAACAGTAGTATTTCTATAAGAGACGTAATAGACCATGCCTTATCCAGGTCTCTTTAAATCCTCTTTGTCTGGAGCAGTTTTCGATCTCTTTAATTTGGATATAGAAATCCTCATTAGAGCTAAAGATCCATCTGATTCAGGGTATTATTTGACTCCTTGGGGTGGCCCTGGTGTGTGTGCATACAATCCATGTCAATTAAAAAAAAAAAGGTGCCGATATGAATCTAACAGGCTGAAGGCTCATAACCCCTGCGGAGATTGCAGTTCACTACGACATTACACTGTTGATGGCGGCTCGGCGAGGACGATTTGGCTTAATTAGAGATAACATCATTGTAATTCAACATCTGTGACCTTAAACATGGTCTTTTTCACTTGGTTTTTCCAGCGCTGCAGGGTTTGCACTGTCCTGTTAAAGGTCTCTACAAGACTAAATCTTCGAGCCAGAAAAGAACTAAGTAAACAAGGAGAGCAGCATTTGGAGGATTTGCTTGTTGAGGCAGAATATTGCAACGGCGTTAAGCTGCAAAGGGTTTACATAATCCCCCTCATTTTTCAACATGGTGTTTATCCGTGTAGTGTTGGAGTACGAGATTTAGCCTGCGGCCTTATTTATTCACTTAGTGTGGCCACATTTGGTCCTAAGTGTTCCCCATTACTGTGACATGAAGCTTTATTTTCTAAAACGCTTTCTATCTGGGCTTCAGAAGCTGTTTGTTACTGTGTGTTTCCCGATGGTGTCTTTCATACCACATGAAAGTATTCTTCCACCTAATCAGTTCGTCAAGGTTGTAAGCTGTGAGCTTGAAGCTCTGTTTGCAGGTTTTTTCCTTTTTCCTTTTTTTTACCCGTCGATCCTCACACACACGGCCGAATCGATACCTGACAATAACAAAGGGGGAAAAAATCAATTGGATTCTCAGTTTTGGAAGATGAGTCAATTCCCTTAGCTGCCAGAGGAGAGAGTAAAAGGCCTGATGTCTTATAATCTAGACTTCGGCTAATCACTATGCACTCGTAATTATGAGCCTTCCACCCGTGGCCACTGTGACAGACAAATTGCAGAATGTTTCCATGGCTCCGGCCATCAAAGGGGAAGTCCTCCTGGGATTTCGCCAGCGTGTCCGTCACGCTCCCGAATTTCTAATTCCATTTCAGATGTTGTTCTTGATAACTGGAAGGTGTTACATAGTGGACAACATGGGGGGTGACAGGGACACCTGTGCAGAATATGAAGCGCGCTCTCTATAAATACACTTCAGTCCTTCACCTTTAATCAGATGGCTCGTTGCTTTCACTACTGCAACTCAGCATCTGCCGGCGCCTGCCGGTCTTACCTGGCAGTTAGTTGCAAGTAATTGCTTCTCTTTCGCACCCCAGGTTTGAAATAGTCCCTGATTACATGGTTAGAAGGAACCAAAGGCAGCAGGGCTCTGAGTGCTGGCTGAGGACCAGGGTTGGAGAGCTACTGGTCTGCGTGGCCTTTAGTCGAGTTAAAAAAAAACAGCTGGCTCCAACCACCTATTACTTTTCCGGTTGATGAGCATCCCAGCATGCATTGAACAAAAGTGACTGCACAGAGGAGCTTAGGTTTACAGTTTCAGAGGTTTTGGACAGGCAGAGTCATGAATACTGAAATGACGGCTCTCTTAAGGTAGATTTTTTATCAAAAATCATCATGATTAGCTTAGCAAAGAATGGAAGCATTGGGAAACAGCTAGCTTGGCTCTGTCCTAAAGTAATATAAGTGAATGTGCCAATAGCTCCTCAGCTCAAACACCTCAATGTAAGGTTGTATACCAGTGGAGACTTCAGGAAGTCACTGCACCCAGCCAATGGCCGCCCATGAAACTGCAACTTGTTGTTTGTACACTCTCTGGCTGCGGTCCTTTTTGGGTAGGAACCTTCCTAACTGAGTGAAATGACCCGGAAGTACCTCAGTGGCCGCCATGATAAGTGCCGGTCGAATTGTCCAAACGCAAAGGAAAGGAGCTTCAATGCTTCCTAATTTAGCTCCTTTAGCATAGGAACCACTGGACCTTCCTTTGCGAAAGGAAAGGAGATAATGCCGACCCACAATTCCTTGCGGCGGCAACATTTAAAGTGACGTATCATTCGGCCGTTCACGATCATGCAATACACGATCATGACCGGTAAACGCAGATCATGTAAATAACCGTTGCTATAACTTGGAAATACTTTCAATAATCTGTAAAACCTGCTGGCAAACTACAAACGTTACGTTGCTGAAAAGTGCTGTAAAGTGATCAAACTGACGTATCTGATATTCTCTCTGGTGTTGAACTGCAGCTTCAGCCTCACTCTTTTATGTTATTTGACTTCAGTTACAGAAGCTTTAATTAAAGAGTTAAACTGGACGAGCTCTTCAGTCTGAGTCATGTTTCTGATTATCATCTTTTTAATCAACTATTTTGTCACATTACAATAAAACATATCAAGTCAACACGAGTTGTGTGGTGTTTCATAAACTGTTGTCTGCATATTTTTATGATCAGATTATAATCTGCATGTAAATAAACCATAACAACAAAAAGGGATATGAGACACACATATATGACACACATCGTTGTGGTAGAACATATTTAATTCAGCATGTTTGAAACTGAACAAAGAGACAGTTTAGTAGCTTTGTGCTCTCTGTGAAAAATACGTTGGTTTCACTTTCATATTCCTTCGTTCATTTCTATTCCAACCTCGTTAATAAAGTAATACTATGAACCAGGTTGTTTATGTCGTTATGATGCAACACTGTAAGAAGATGGACGAAGTATCTAAGCAGCACTTTTTGTAGTCCATCTTCAGAACATTGTAGTTTCACCGCTGTAGACTGACGTCACTAACATGCATCTGCCGTCGCATCATAACTACGTCGCTTAGTGAAAGTGGAGTCGGATTTGCCAAACACCGCGGTTGTCTTCTCCTAACTCCTTATGAATTCTCCTTCCCATCTTTCCTTAACCCCGTGACGTTTTCCACAGAGGTCAAGGAAAAGTGCTTAGGGTTAGACGTTAGGAGGTCATTATTGGACTATTCGACCGCAGCCTCAGTCTTTATGCGTAAACTAACGACCTAACTGGCCGTAGCATCATTTCTAACGTACGGACATGAGAGTATGTCTTCATGATATAGCTAGACAGTCAAGAGTCAAGACACTGATGCTTTGTAATTCAAGCTTGCAAGGTTCTGATTATCATCTGGCTCGTGCCTCACACACTAACTAGGACATCATTTTACACCGAATGGGATCCAAATTAGATCCTTTTCATCCATTAGCCTTGACCTGAAGGCTGATATAAATCCTTTAAAAAGATCATTTATTTTTCTACAAGCGATGTTCTCATACCATTCACAGCGTTGAGGTTTCCCGTTGCATATCATACAGTGTTCACTGCGGAGGTCAGGTTAAGCCCTGGCTAGAGGCAGAAAAACTATTTTGTCCTGAAATATTATCTTCCATACTCTTCAACGCAGGCAGTATTTGAGAACATGTACGTATTGCATTTACAGCAGTCGCTGTAAAAAATAAATCAATACAATTATTAAAATGTTTAATTTATGTTGTACCTTTCGACAGATCACAGCCATCAAGTGTGCCGTGCATTTTCTACCTGTGCATTGAGTGCCGTCTCTACTACAGCTGAACAACCTAATCACCTCATTATGACGCCACAGCTACAGGTTATGATTTGTTTCGTGTAAACACCTCATATTCACATAACACTGCAACATTTGACAATAAAAGAGACCTACAAGTACACTAACTGCAGAGTGCAGATACATAAATCCTTGTCTCTGCAACTGCTGCTAAATCCACAAATCAGCCTCAAATATATAAACCGCACGGGTCAAAGTTGAGGGAAAAAAAGAAAAAACTATCGGTTTATAACTCGCATTTTACAGTAGCTCCACATAGTTCCCCTTATTTGTAGACTCTTTACGTTCGTCGTGTCCCCTGAACGAGAGCTCCTGTTTGCTCAAAAAACGACACAATCTAGCAGTCTTTTCAGTATTTCCCTGTTCTTCTTAACCTTTTCTGAGCGCAAACACCAGCAAACCAGTAAACCGATCCCTTGTGTCATTTCACAACATTTCCATTTGAAAGCATTTGTGCAAGAGGGAGCTGATCAGTGTCTTCAATAACTTGTATCAAAGGAATACTGCCTTTCTGTTTTGTCTCAGAATAAATAAATAAAAAGTACCAATCCTAGTCCCCATCGTGCAGAGCAGAGCCAGATCATCATGGGAGAGGGAAATAAGCACGAGCACAAAAAAAAGTCGGACTGCATACTCTGTTAAAAGTGGTGACCCCGTCCACTCAGTGCTTCATCTTAACGCTTCTCCATCCGGCAGCTGCTGTTAATGAAGACACTTCAGACACGGGAGGCTGTGATGAGGCTTAGGAGCTGCGAGAGTGGTTTTAATGGAAGTTTAATGTAATCCTGCACTTCCCGTTATGCAGAAGCTCCATCCCGGTGAATGCTCATGTCTTTCGTACTTTGCGTAATGTAGATTACTAGATTATGTAGATTTCTAGTCCAAGCTGCAATTTGAGTAATTTTCTTCTAACAAGCGCCTGCAGTCCTAAAGTACACATCACACGGCTGTGGCAGGTCAGGTAATGCGCAGCCTTTTCTTGTTGTTGGCTGAAGGCACTCAGTGCATGTGGTGGCCTTTTTAGTAGCTGTTGCACAAGTGGTGTGCGCTCAGTGGTTATTTAAACCCCTAAAACAAACCTGCGCCTTATTGCTTTGTGCCATGACGCTCTGGTTAAACTATTAAAAGCTGCAATGTTGCACTGGCTGAAATGTTCCTGAAACTGACACTACTGCTGCTGGAAATACTCGCTAACGCATTCAAAAGCTGTGTTCATTCAGAAAATAGTACCCAACAAATACAGGTGTTTCATGTAAATTACGGAGCTTTTATTCTTTTTAAAATTTAATTTATATTTGTGACCTGTTCTTAAAGATTCACATCTTCAATAGGAACCAATTCCAGCAGGCTGGGCAAGTAAAAATATAAAGATGGACAAACACACAGATAAAAAAAGATGAAGGACCAAAGATATTTTCTTTTTTTAGCCACACATTTTTCTTAATTCTTCCTTGTCTCCTACATTACCCAAAATGCAACTTGACCATTGACAGGGTGGAATTGTGTGTGTGTATTATGCTACTGCGGCTAATGTGGCTTTGAGGAAACTAATGTAGCTTCAACTAAGCTCAGTCTGGTGAGCTCCATTCTTTCCGGCTCCACACCCCCAGTTTTCTTTAATACATTTCCCAACGAAGCATTAAGATAACGTTGTCTGCTGAACCGGTGAGGTCAACCTCAGCAGATAGAAGGTCGGCTCAAGCAGCTGAGTATCCGTTGCTCGAGTGAGTGTAGGATTTAGAGGCAGCTTAAAGGTTAGGTCAGCGTTAGGGAATGGTGTCGCCTGTCAAGGGGCCCTGTCGATTTATGACGCCACGGATCACCGCAGGGCCAAGTGGTCAAAACATAATTAAACAGAAATACTGAGCTAATCATCACTAAACGTTTGGCCCATTTTACTGCGTATTGATGAAAGAAGCAGAGTAAAAACGACTAAAATCAGGGTTTGAATGAATGAACAGAGTAAAGTGGATCTGAAGCAAATACATTAAATCTGTCTGGAGTTTTAATTCATCTTCGTCCATTCTTCCCAGATTCTCTTCAACAATATCAACAATATCTTTATTTGTTACACCTGTCTAACCAGCTGATACACCCCAAACACCACCATGGATGATGTAACAACCCTTACATGTTCCCAACTCTTTGTTCGCTGGCGGCTGCGGTGCCTATAGAGACCCTCTATGTTGTGTCTGTGTTTGGCTCTAAAAACAGGGCAGTGACCTCCACACATTTCTCCCCTGTTCAAAGAGCTGCCTACCACCTCCTCTCCTCTGTGGGAGTGTGGAAGACAACGTGTGGGCTTCAATAATGTAGCACATATCACCTTGCACGGTCCTTGTGCCATTGAAAACGACTTTGTAGTATGTGAAGTGTCCAAACACCAGTATTTTCACTGTGGGTAATAAAGAATCACAATGTCACGGCAGCACTGAGGGTTTTTTCAGTGGCAGGATAGGATTTAGTCATCCGATCTCGATTGTAACATTAAAACACACCGTATTGCACTCAGCAAAATCCTGACAATCATTAACCGCGGAAACAGCAGCGGCATGGCAACCACTAGCAAGTTGGTTTTCACGGGACCTTCGGCCCTTTTTAGGTTCAAGGGGATGCGTCATCCGAGCGTAACCTAAAACCAGTGCGTTCAAAATTCAACGCAACACCCACTTACGACTGTTGACCGCAAACAGACGCGTCACGGGAAAGCGCTGAGTCACATCCTGCTCCACATGTCAATACATTCTCACTTTAATCTCTGTTTGGTATGAGAGTTCATACTCTCCCTGTTAGCAATAGAAGGCAGGTAAATGGCAAATGGACTGTACTTGTATGTCATCAATCACCCATTCACTGATGGGAGGGGCTACCGTGCAAGGTGCCACCTGCCCATCAGGACTATAAGTAACATTTATATATACATGTAACATTCATGCTGCAGGAGACATTTGGGGTTAAGTGTCGACATGGACTAGCGGAGACGGGGATCGAACCGCCGGAAGGACGACCCTGCTCTACCGCTGATCCACAGTCGCCCCCCAATTATGGAGATGATGGTGTGTTGAATAATAGGAATTCTCACCTGGATGATATGAAAGTGGTAGATGGTAAAAAAGAAAGAAATACAAGCTAACAGCTTCATGCAACGGATATAATTAACAATAATTCACACTTTTGAGTTCTACTCGTGTCACGTGTTATACAACATACTCAACGCACCATGTCAGTAGTGTTCAAATACAATACAAATGAATTCCTTTGTTGATTTAGTGTTCCCCTCCATAAAGTTGGGGGATTTGCAAAAATGGTCAAAAGCAATGAGGCTCTGACTTGTCGTCTCTAGTTTGGGTCAAGCTTTGAAAACACTGAATACATATCCCAAAATGTACAATGGCATTTTGTTTTCTTTCTCCGTGCTAGCAGCTCTGTGGGTGTCGGTGTCCGTCTGTCCGTACGTCCAGTACTTTGGTCCAAGTTGAAATATGTCGACACCCATGAGATGGATTGATGGATTTGGTTCACACATTCATGTCTCACTCAGGAAGAATTGTGGCTGACTTCTCCTCCAGCGCCATCACCTGGTACTTTCTTTTAAAGCGTTCAATACTTTGGCTTATGAAAACTAATGATATTCCCATCAGCCTCAGCTGCACTTTGTGACCCTCGGCTTTGGAACGACCTGCCTGAGAAGATCATTCTCGCAGAATCAGTATTTAAAATAATTTAGTAAAACCCATTTTTACAGACTAGCTTTGATATGATGTCACGTTTTTACTGTTTGTATTTTATTTTGTTCTCTTATTGCATCTATTTTGCAATACAAAATCTATTGTATTGATTTGTTTTTATTGTTTCATCTTTTGTAATGTTGTATCAGTTTTGAAATCTTTACTGTAGTTTGTCTGCATCTTGTGTTTGTTGGGCCTCACTGTTGAGCTTTTACTTTGCTGTGGGTGACAAATAAATAAAGTTATTATTAGTGCTAACTAGGACACATAATCATTCTAACATTCTAAACTAAGACGGTTAACGCGATAAACATTGTACATGTTTAACATCAGCATGTTAGCGTTGTCATTGTGAGCATGTGGACGTACCCAAGTTAGCCTTTAGCTCATGGATAAGCAGAAGAGGAGCTGAGCATTGATGCACTGAAGTGATCCTCAAGAAACAAACGAATGCTGTAGATTTCACATTTTCTATTCAATTTTATTCTCACCCAGAGTGATTTTCTGGTTATAATATGAAATGTTCACATCACCAGACTGTAATGACAATAAACAAATCCTGTTATTATTGAGGTTAATGAAGTGTAAGAATAGCATTTGTTAGAACACGCCGAGTAGAAATAAAGAAGAGAAAAAAAAGCTCGCTTCTCCATTAATACTGCTCATTTTTTTGGGATAAAAGTCTCCCTGCTGCTGTCAATGCATTTGACAGATTCAGGTCTTTGTGATGTCAGCTTTCCTTTTGATGTGTGAATGATTTCCCAGGGAATGAAGTGCAACTCTGATCCTCCAGTCGGCCCCCGATGAGAAGAAAACAACTAAACATTTCATCTTGAGCTATTTGTCTAATTTAATACAACTATTTATATTCAGGAGCTAAAAATTAAAATCCAGAAGCTGAAAGCAGCTTAGGTTTCTGGGAAAACATTTTGGCTTTAAGCAGTAGGATTGGAAAGGATTTGACATCCGGTTCAATCACTCACTGGATGCATGTTTATTTCTAGTAATACAGAAGGAAGACACATCCTCTAATTGGAGTGAAACCATTAAAAGTCCCAAAATACTAATCTTGAAAATGCAGATTATTTTACTCAATAACAATAGATTCTTCTTCTTCTTCTTCTGTCTTTAGAACTGAAACATCTGCAGACGCAACCTGTGGGACAAGTAAGAGGACAATATACTAAACTAAAACACTGCTCTTGCAATTGTAGAGAAACAGCGCTCTCAGCTGGCCGCATGAGGTATTGCTACTCTACGTCTACGATGTGGACAAACCGGGAAGACACATCCTCATGTCTGGTGTCGTCCACTCAAGGACTGTACTTGAGTACACATTCGAGCCTGAGTATTTTACCAGAGTATTTCCATTTTATGTACTCCACTAGTTGCATTTCAGACCACAACTTTTCCTCCCCTTCCTTATGATGAGAACCCACTTGTCATGCCGAAGTGGAACATTTATTTTAACACAACTGTCGTGTCTCAAAATGTATTAGAAGAGTAATTAACCGTTTCATGCAAGACTGTGGGCTGATGAAAAACAATAAGAGCCCTTAAAAACAATAGCGTGGCCAAACCTGGACTTGTTATGATCGTATTTCCAGTCACACAATCATATGACAGCAGTTCTGCATCTCCCACGAGGCAAACACCATTGTGTGGAAGTCAATGGGGGGGAAAAAAGGCACTTTCCATGTTGTTGATCTGCTTATCAGTGACTCTTAATTTAGCTTCAAGCGTTATATAAATTTAAACCCACAGATTTTTCCTGCATGACACACTTTCCCATTGTATTTGTGCCGCTGTTGTATGCTTTGTATGTATAGGTGTGTGTTTTGAGCCTGTTTATCAAGTGTGTGTGTGTGTGTGTGTGTGTGTGTGTGTGTGTGTGTGTGTGTGTGTGTGTGTGTGTGTGTGGCCCTTCCCATCGGGGATCTTTTTCCTCTGCCGCCATGTTGACACATGTGTGCTTGCAGTGACAACTGTGGGAGGTGAAAGAGGCTGTGCACGTCATACATCATGCTATCATCACTGCATGAATGTAAAGACAACCCGCCTCCACACGCACACACACACACACACACACACACACACACACACACACACACACACACACACACACACACACACACACACATGCAGTAGCCACTGGGATAAAGGTGTAGCTGGGTGGAGGTTGGTGAGTTCACATTCCAGGTGGGGAACATGAGGTCCTTGAGCGTTTCAGTTGTTCCACCAGACTTGAGTTTGCTTTTTTTTTATTTACTTCGGTTCACTTTTATGAACATTCTGCTGTCCAACCTGCAAAACTGATCTTTGTCGAGAGCCCTTGATATATTTCCTGCAAAGTAACCCCAAACTTGTGGTCAGAGGGTCAAATCCAAAAATACAATGTTGACAGGAAGGTGGCGGGGCCCATGCAGGTGGCGGGCAAAGCGTTCAGACAAAGCGCCCTCCACTCCGCTCAGCAGTCCGTCCCTCGGTCGCTAAGAAGAGTGTCATCTACAGCTCCGGAAACAATAACATTCCCTCAAGAGGGACTTCTTTTGCCCCCCTTTTCAACGCCCCGGACAAAAGCCCAAGGAGAAAGAGGGGGAGATTCCCCTTGATAAGGCCGCTTAGGACCTTCCAGGGGCCCTTTGGATTTGTTCAGCCGCCTGATGGAAAAGTACAGCGCTCTGGCCTGCCAACTAGCCGCTGCTCAACATGGTAGCATCTCATCATTCCTGAGCTGCAGCTCTGTGTGCAGAATTAGAGCAACTCAATTTGTGAAAACAACTGGCGCATGACGTTCCGTCGGACAAATCCCCGTTTGTGCAAACGTTCTCACGAGGGACAGCTTCTCGTCATGAGTGATGAGACAGCAGAAAGAAAAAGGAGGAGGGACATTGAAATATCAGTACTGCCCTAAAACCTTCTTTCCGAGAGCACTTTTGTACTCTTAGCGAAGGGATGAGATTTGAACACACAACTTTCTGCCAAAGATAGAACAGCTTGGGATATTTCACAGAGATTTCTGTATTTATGATTGTGCTGCTGTCTTCTCATTGGTTTAAAAGGAATCAAAACAACAGATTTTCTCAAACATACGTACACCAATAAGGATTTAGCAACATTTGAATCCTAATCTAATGACAGTTGTGGGGTTTTTGCTCATGTTGATACTTTCTATCACTTAAATCCTGATCGAACCACACCCACAGTCAAGCAGATGAGCTGAGGTTTGAGAGTCAACTATTATTGTTGCTTATTTAATCATACATATCTCATTTTAAAGAGAAATACTTGTAATTTAAAAATAGGTTTCAGGTTCTTTAAAGGAAGACACAAAACTACACTCTGGGGCAAATTAACAAAAGGATTGCGCGCTCACTAAACCTGCACAAATAAGACAAAAATAAACCGGCAAAGAGTGAAATGCACCTTAACAACACGGCAAAGCAAATAGTATTTGAATGAGGTAATGTGCAGATATTTGGGGCCAAAATTTGCTCCTTTTTATGCAGATGAGCCTCAGTGCCAAAACTGTCCAATTCACAACCATCACCGCTAATAGCTACACATAGCTACAATAAACATTGTAGCAGTTTCAAGTTGATGGGAACGGAAGCACTTTTAAAAGAGGTGTCCGCTCAAACTCATTCATTTTGGGATGCAGTGACATGAAAAATTGATTAATAAATAAATAAATAATACATTATGTGCTTATTAAAACTTCATGCCACTGTTTTATCATACTTTTTGTGAATTGGACTTTGAAATGGGGCGGTTAGCCGCTCATGGTGCAATCAGCATCTGCAATCAATTTCTAATGGTCACAAATATTGCTGGTCAGTGTACCAACAATATTTGTTCTTCCTCTGTGTGCTTTTTTTTTTTTAACCAGCATTTGAGGCACAACTGGTCTATTTATCATGTATACTCACATAACAAGCCCAGTTTTAAAGCAGCTATAATTCTTTTTTGTTTTTTTTACATAAGCAATAGTCACTCTCAGATGAGGCTAACAGCTGTGTTTGCTTGGGAGGGTTTTGAAATGTCTTTGAGCAAGACATGATTCCCCTCTGGCTGCCAGAGGACAGGAGACACTAAAAGGGACAAATATGATTAGTGCATGTGACCAGCGAAGGTAACTAACCTTGTCGGTCACATGGGGACAAGGATAGCTGATGGCTATTCTGGGGTTTGAAAGAGAGTCTGCTTGTTGGGGCTTGTCCAAGGCTTATTGTGAGGGCTGAGTGCATAGATAGTGTATATTGAGATGTAAGAATAGTTATATTTAGATGTTAGCTTACAGACGGGACTCTCTAATGGTGTGGTTGTTGCAGATGGTTAAATTATATGAAGTAAGGGTTGTCTGTAGGTATTGAGCGGTAAACTCTGCTATTAAATGGAACTTTCTGTTTAAAGTTTTGGTAAGTTAGAGCAGAGATAGTCAGGTGTGCCGTGGGAAAATGTCCAATTTCACTTAATCGGTCCCAAAAATTATTTAGTTGCCGCAAATAATTTGCCATTGTTAAGCGTCTGAGCCTGCAATATAGTGGCTGGCCTAGTAATTAAATACTCTTCCATGCCAGTAGTGGAATAATGACCTACCATATGTGCTGTGTTATGCTACAATGTGACATTCTGTAACGTTTTGGGTTGTTGGTGTGCCGCGGGATTTTTTTATTGTAGAAAATGTGCCGCGGCTCAAAAAAGGTTGAAAAACACTGAGCTAGAGTATAAAGTATAGACGGTAGTATGCTCACTGAGATTGCTTCTACATGATACTTCTGAGGCTCTCCCCCAGCTGCACTGACCTCGAAAGGAAAGGGAAAAACTAAACAAAAAAAAACACATCAGGAGCACATTATCACCTGGAAAGAATGGCCGGACTGACTCCGGGATCACGACACGACGTAAACACCTTCTCCAAATTAGCTTATTTGCTTCGTTTTGGTAACGGTTACAAACAGTAACCCAAGAGCACGACGCAGAGACAGAGAGACCAGGACCGTGCAGTTTACTCAAGTTCAGGCAGGGTCAACACCGGGATGTCAGTCATGAAGGCAAACAAATCCAAAAGGGGCAGCCAGAGAATCCGGAGTCGAGAACAGACAGATAAGGGTTGCTACGCGGGAATACCTCAGCAGTAACACACAAGACCATCTGGCAGGGAACAAGCGCACATGGAAGGGCTTAAATAGGGAGGGACTGATGAGGGGAAGTGCTGCAGGTGAGGTGGGCGTGGAGAACCTGCCGAGGGGAATGAGAGCCGATGCAGAGTGGGAGGATCTGAAACGACCGTTAGCTAACAGGCAGGTGGGGTGAAAACCATCTGTGAGGAGCTGGAATGTGTGACAGTTTGTATGGCTCACTAATGTAGCCGCCAAACCGTTAACTTACAGAGTAACGTCAGCTAGCGAAGACGGTTATGTAAAGATTCGTGCTAGTCAAATTCATCTGAGCTAGACCGCAGCTAATGTTAGCTGAAGGAGATGTAGCTCATGTTAGCCTGTACTGACGGTGACCACGCGTTCCGGTTTGTCCCGGTTTCAAGCCGGGTGTCTTGAATCCCCAGCAAATATCTGTACATTTTTATCACTAAACTTTTCACCACATTTAAATTAGTAATAATAATAGAATAATTGTTTCCAGGGCTTACATTGATGCTAACAGTTAGCCGTCATACCAAAGAGAAAGTCCCACTTCACATTCTTTTTACTTTCAGTACATACTTCAGCTGCGCTTACAAATATACTGCACGCAATCGGGACTTACTACCTAGTCATAACATTGCTCCTTGAACTTTGACCCCGTTGCTCATATATCCGCTGTGCAAAGGATTGTGGATCAGAGGCCACAAAAGCATGCTGGCTCATAGACTGCAAAAGGACATCCTGGTGCTTTTTGCATACAGCATTTGACAGACTATGTATGGGAACATGCTAAATGGTGTGGTAGTATTTGTATTGGTCAGTCTGTCTTGACCTATTCCTTCCTTTACAAGTACCCGGCATTGAAAATGCATTTTCGTCAATATAAAAGATCATATTATTACAGGCAGATAGCCATTAGCAATAGCTTGCAGTAAAAGTGTCACAGTCGGCCATTTAGCCGTCAGCCTGCGCTTGGGCACTTTGACAAATACCTTGTGTTTAGTTTAAAAAAAAAATATCTGACAATCAATCATTATATTACACTTATACAATTAGTGTGCTTTGTGTTTGAAGGTGTTAATATACCGTTTTCTAATAAACTCCCATATTTTGGGAGACAAAACCTAATTTTCCGTCTGCTGAGGCGCTGTCCAAGGTGTTGAAAGTTGAGCTCGGTAGGTGTGCTAAGCCTTGAATTTCTTTTTATGTATCTTTCCGTTTAGATTCTGTACATCCAGCAGATGTGTTGTGTTTCTACAGATTATGATGGCAGTGGTGCCTCAAGAACTACAAGACTTTTAATCAAACTGAATTAAAAAAGGACTTACTTTTGGATCTTTGGATGTTTATTTGTTTGAACAGTTGCCTTCATCGTAAAACAACAGATACCTCAGTCCAAAAACAGGCCAGATCACAAATATGTCACACCAGATGGCCTGTAAATCATTCTTTTCTCTGCTGTGTTTCAAAGAAAACCTTAACAAAGCACATCATATTGAGGATCAGGACGACCCACGCTGTGCAGTAATTAACAAACTGCACGTGCACCCTGTTTTCTCCAAACGTTTTTGCGACACGTGTGCGTGATGGCAGTGGTCCCTCCAGCCCAGCCGACCGTTGGCCTGTCTGGGCTCGCTGTGGCTGGACTGCGACAGCAGGAGTGGGGGGGCTCCTTTCATGAATGTGCATGAGAATGTCAACAGCAGCCTCCGCCACCAACAACCTGGCCCCAGACCTATTAGCGGGCAGGGGGCAGAAAAATAGACGTCGGAAAAACACATTGCATAAGGCCTTATGTAACACGCCTCACAAATTAATAGCTGGAGCAGAGGAGCGGAAGAATCGGGACATTATCCAGAGGCCTCCAACTATTGTGTTGTCGTGCTGGCATGAGGGGATCAGAGGACTCAGGGACACGAACCCTGACTGCTTCTCATGGCACTTTGAAAGAAAAAAAATAATGATGTTTTGGTGAATAAAGGGATCTGTATAACACTTGGATCAGCAACATTCATTTCACGTCAGCAATCAGTTCGTCAGTTGTATAAACTGCACGTGTACCCTGAAAAGACCAAAATGATTTGCAGCATTTGATTTGATTTTCACACGTCGGGACAATTCAGAACACATAGAACTGAATTGTTTCCTGTAACTATCTGTCCAACCCCACCTATGTACAGTAGAGGCTTATCTGGGGTAAGATGTGCATAACTCTGTGTATAGTATTTGCAAACAATCCTAGATGAGATAAAGAAGGAACCTGTCAGTTTCCCCCTTCTGGTTTTCACAGCGTGAAAGGGCGATGGCATTTCTCATGCGCTGACTGAAGGAAGTGATCACTCCTGATAACGACGCTGCAGGTTCATTTCCATGTGGTGCAGCAGGTGCTTTATTCACTCCTTCTTTCCTGTAAGTATGGCTGCTGCCTACGCAAACCCCCCAAAAATAAGTGGGGAATAGGCAATGCCAACAAAATGATTTCAATTAAAAACCTTTTTCATTCCTTTATCTGAAAGTCACAGTCGAACGATTGGAGACCACCTGCTCATAAAACTCATTATGCATTTCAGCTTTGGAAGTTTGGTCTAGCAAGAGCACTCTTTTATAAATTATTGTATCTGTGTAAAATGGCGACAGTTTTCAATCAGATTACGATTGAAACATTTTGAAGCATGACATAGACACGAGTAGCAACTCTTACAAGCGAGTCATAAAGAAAGTCAGGCTCTGGGCTGACCCGCGTGGGGGAACGTTCAAGCCATGCGTGTGGTGAAGTTTAGACAATACAATTGTTCTGGTTTAAAGGTTTCAATATTTAACCAAAGCCCACAATCCTTATGACTTTAACCAAGTGCTGTGCCTCATGTGTGGTCAGGGAACATTATGCCTCAAGACTCTACTATTACTAACGTTTTCTGACTCGGCAGAATTGTTCATTAAAGACACTTCCTGATTGCGTTGATACATAATGTCATTCGGGTGGCATGTTCTTCTCTAAACGCAATTTATTAGTGTGAAAACATAACTGCCACTTTTTGGTGGCTGGACTCATTATCCAGAACTGTGGCTCACCTGAGAAACAGGAAAGAAAGGAGAAAGGAAGTTTCCTGTGCATTGCAATTGTACATTTGGAAATACATCTGCAAATCTTCAAATGTGAGATGGTTCATGTTATCATATTTCATTTGGATATTCTGAAATAGACCTTACTCCAAATGGAGCATTTTCAAATGAAGATATGTGGGATATGTCGATATTAATTTAGGGTTTAGGAGCATTCTTTGGACATGTATACAGCACATTCAAAACATGAGTCTCAATTGGGGGTTTTATGGCACTTTGCTACACACAGCCTCTCTCCTTATGACTGGAACGATATGCTGTGTGTTGTACACAAACCAACTACCCACTAGTTTTCATAGCACAGAGATGCCCAAAATAACAGGAGAAACACATCTACTTTTAAACATTATTAAGGACTTGGATATCAAATATCGCAACGCCGACCTTTTCAAAAAGGTGGCAGAAGGAAGGACATTGGAAAAACATATTTGGAAATTAGCAAAATGACAAAAGCGGCTTTTGCCATTCTACTTTTGCATATTTCATTGCTGCATGTAAAAGGGACACTGATTTCCATTAGCCTTGTAAACAGGGAAATAACCAAAATATTTGGTATATATTCACCTGCCGAGTGAAGCCAAAGTATCTTAAAACCTGCATTCTCTCTACTGACCAGCAGGGGCGACTCCTCCAGTTGCAAAAAATCTGATTGTATTGAAGTCTATGAGAAAATGACTCTACTTGTCTCTTGATTTATTCCCTCAATAAACATTGTAAACATGAGTGTATGGTCTCAATCTCTAGTTTCAAGTCTTCTTCAACACCGCACGATGTTCTTTTATTAAATGATGGTCCACTTAGAGTCACATGGACCATAAAGAGGCATATACTTTAGGGCGGGCTTACTGTGATTGACAGGTCGCTGCCGCTACCAGAGCCGAATACGACGTCTCTAGGTCACTCCTCCGCATTCCAAATATGGTAACGTCCCTTCATCAGTTGCAGAAAAAACCAAGATGGCCGCACTCCAAGATGGCAACGGCCAAATCTGTGAACTTGAGGCTTCAAAGCGACAGTCCATAAACCAACGGGTGACGTCACGATGACTACGTCCATTTCTTATTTACAGTCTACGATCTGGACAAAAAAAAGAGTCGATTGCCGGTATCATTTGACTGGAGAAGGTTCGACACTATTTGGTACTGGGTTATTTCGGTCAAACAAGCCCGAGCTCTCATGGTCAAAATAACACCCATCTGGATAAACATCCACTTATAAGAGGTGAAGGGTCTTTGTCAGGGCCGGTGCTTTCTCTGCCTCCAACAGATGAAAGCTTCGCTTTACTCTGAATCAAGCAGGCAGATGTTGGAGTTGAACAAACACGGTCTGAGCCTTCACCCTCCTGTGCCGTTTGTCCATCAGACCCTCAACCACAGCAAAAACACAGATGTGCTTATTACCCGGTAAACAGCCGGTGAGTGCACCACGCATTTCTCTGTGACGGTGAGCAAGGCACAGCCGGGGTAGAAGGTTACATTTTTCCAGCGCCGTAAATTAAAGTTCTTCCAGTGATAGCTCAAACAAGGGCCGACGTTTGCTCAGTGCATTTGTTTTAATTTCTGAGCCGGTTACATAACGAGAGCTTTTGTTTGTCGGGTTTGCCCAATGTGTGTTTGCCGGCAGTCACAGGTATGTTCCGGTCTGACTTTTGTCTAAGCTCTCTTTGTCAGAAATATGCTCAAGTTCAAGCCACCGAGTCGACAGTGTTTGACCAGGGTGGGCAGGACGGCAGTGCCGAGTTGTTTACCAAATCTATCTTCGACTATCTGGGGCCTCGCCGGTGGCTGCAGTCATCACGGACTCGTGCAGAAGGTCCACACCGCGACGGTTCACTATCAACAAGGCCGGGAAGCGCCGCCGTGGTTTCTTTCCTCATGTAGGTCAAATGTAATTTCAGGAAAGAGCTAACGTGAGGTCACTGATTCTATTATCTTTATTGAGGTTGAAGGGCTAAAGAAGCTCACGTTCGCTCATGCGAGGACTTCCCGGGTACTCCCTTACTGCCGACAGGTCATTCCAGTGTGTGAGGGCAAAGAGCAAATGTAGATGTAAACATTAAGCACGGCCACATTACACTATGAAAATGGGCACAACATCTCTGTGGGTTCATTGCGAGTTACTTATAAGAAGATTCATTGGCAGAGCTTTGAAGGTGCCATGTCACAGGCATTCAAAATGTCCCGTATTTCCACACAAATGGGCACGGGATATGTGGGCAGCCATCTTTGAAGTGAAATCATCCAAACATGTATGTTCACACTTCAACTCAACTCATTCGCTTAAACTTTTCTGACATTTATTCGCAAATTTTAGTGCCAGATCCTCCTTCTGGTGAACTTAGATGCTCTCTTGGCGGAAACTAATCCTGATGTCTAGCAGTGTTGGGGGGTATTTAATGATTATCAGCTGAAGGACTCTCATGTGAGACGCTTTACCGAGCTCCTGTGATTCAGAACATGAGACAACTCGTGAGACGTCGCGCCAAAGAAGCAGCGCAGTGAGAATCCCTCCGACATCCGACATGGGTATGTGTGCACTGGAGACCCTTCCAAAGGGTGGTAACGGGGCTGCGACCCAGCTTTAAGTGGTTCAGGCATATCTTCTCTTCTGCGTTAGGAACCCTGGCTCAAGGGGAGCAAATGAAGAGCAAAGGAAGATGGGTAAACCAATTACTAAGGTTTCTGAGTCAACAAAAGAGAACAAAGAGTAGACAAGGTGGTGTTAAGAGACTGCTGGCTGAGAGACAGTGAAGGGAGGTGGAGGACTGGCCTTGTGTCGTTGGATCAGGTGCCACTGATTGGACAGGTAGACAGACCACTAAATTGGTCAAAACCATCGGGAAACGTCATCTTTGATACGATCTTCGGACCGATCTCGCTTAATGTGCAGGGAAACGAACTGATCCCAAGGCACAGTTTATCGCCCTGTCTTTCCCAGCTGGCCGAGCTGTAACCAAAAACACTCTGTCCTCGTGCATCGCCGTGGTTGCACAACACAGAAGCCAGCTGTGTGTGTGGGAGACAGCACACGGCCGGCCCGCTCTCTCCTGCATGTGTGCGGGCAGCGACTCAGATGTTATATTGTGGTTCTGGCTCAGCAGGAGAAACGTTCCCTCTGAGTCTCCAGCTGCTGCTACAAAACACACCTGGTTAGCGACTCTTTTGTGTGGCCTACTTAAGTGTAAATTCTGACACCGAATCTCAGATAACTCCATCACATCTAAATCAAAGGTTTTACATTTTTTGGAATGCAAACTATTCATTCTTGGGTCAATGAATTTGGTGCATACATGTGCAAATCCAAGTGTTCCCATCTGATTATGCTCTGGACCATCAAATACATTTTAATTTCAATCTGTCCAAACATTTGCAGCCAATCTGCCTCCAGGCAATGTCTTGTGACTCAGCGTTGCGTTATTGATTTGATTCAGACACATTAGGCTTCGACCTCATCTGATTTGAGGCTATTTGTTGGTATTTGGCGCTCGAGTCCTTCAGCAGCTGGAACCTGCTCACAGTTCTGTGTGAATGTTCACCCTTTTTGTGCCGTTTAGTGAGCCGTCAGTGGGCACGAATGTGGGTGGAAAATGTGGTTGTGTCTGTGATGTGTTTTTGTCGGCCAACCCTGGAAGTTAGCGTTGCGCTGGTTCTTGACCAAAAGCCAATGGGATTTTTCCATTGCGTTTAAAATTATTGTAGGAAACCATCTCGTTGTTTTACACTTGCACGTTTTGTCCAGCAAGATCATCTTCACAAATGAAAACCACTTTTTATGATTGTTGAAGGGTGAATGCAAACGTAAACGTGAATGCAAAAGTAAAATGCGAACGCTAGGCTATGAACGAACCACACCGCGGTCACGTGACTTCACATGACCGCTAAAATAAAAGGTGGACTGGTGTTCTCGTGATGACGTTAAATGGTTTCTTGTTGGCAACCGCCTTTTTCAAAACGTGTAAAAGCTTAAAAATTCACCGGAGGCGTATTTACTGACGTATTAAACGTTAAAATCATCTGAGCTTGCGCTAAACACAGACCTTATTATGGACACCGAACCAATAAGTCATTGACTTTGACGAGTGCAAAAACGCTGACTCCTTCTGGGTTTTAGGGCTAATTCCTGCAGCATTCTATATTCCTTGTGACTGGTGTCTTCTACCTCTTGCCCAGTGCATGCTGGGATAGGCTTCAATGGATTATTGGGTATAAATAATAGATGACTCCATAGAAATGAGGCTGCGTGTGTTAAGAGTCCAGTGAGCTGTGTTTGAATCCAAGAATATGTAGGTGAGGAAAGGGAAGAGGGAGCTGCCAATCCTCTAATTGAGCATCCTGCAGGAAGTGATGTCTGGCACAGAGACACGGCTGTTGCCATCGAGGGAGGTGAAGAAATGTTGTCAAGCAGACATCAGCTTCCTCTTTCCACCCGGTGCATAGAAGAGGAGGAAGTATCAGAGGACATCAGATACAAAGTCAAAATCCAAGAAGGAAGAAGAAAGGCATGCCGTCTCAAGGATCTCCAAAAAGAGTTTCATTTAGTTTATATATTTCCATGAGGAAACATGAAAAACAGATTATTTTTTTTTATATTAAAGATGCACAGAAACTAAGTTGGCTTGTATCATTTGTTTTCTTTCTTCTTCTGTGAGATGTACTTGAAGTTTTATGTCTCAAATTGCTTCTATTACTTATCGGTGATAAATGTTTGTTTTCTTTGGTTTTGTACTGTGATATATATATATATATATATATATATATATATATATATATATATATATATATATATACATATAAACACATGATGTTTGAAATATAGCGTTTCTAAAACCGTGTGAAATCAGCCAAATGTATGTCATGACGCAGATGTAAAAAAAAGTCTGGTCTTTGGAGGAAGAAACCCCTCCAGCACAGAGAAGGTGGCGTGTTTCATATCTGCCGTTTGTCTGGAACAAACTAAAGGAAAACTGGGTTTTGTAAAGTTCAGTCAGGAGGACTATCTTCTGGTGTGCTTAGGCCCGTCATTTATTTCTCACACATGCTCACTCATAATGTCCTGGTCATGGTTCAGGGCTGTCACTCATGATATCAGCTGTTCTGATCAGCTGGTCTCCTTTAACCAATTAGCACAGGGACACAACGACATCGTTAGCCTATCATCTTGCTGCTGTCTCTTTTAAATATGATTCATGCTGCTGTTACGCACCCCTCCACCTCTCCATCTCAGCCCAGTCTTCATCAGGTCCATCAGCTTCATCAACTCATCATCCTATCAGCCTCATCAGCACCAGCAGGTCTGGACTCCACGGGGGGATTTATCCTGTTGCTGATCGGGGCAGACGGCCTCAATGACAATCTCCCTGTCGAGTCCAAGCGCCAAAGAAAGTGTCAAGACTTTATCATCTGTGAATAATAAACAATTAGCCTTTCTTCATCTGACTTGTCTCTCCTGTTTGAAATGTTCGCCAAAGAAAAGAAAACACAGGAACTCACACACTGTCTGATCCACAGATGAACTCTGGGAAGTGCGGTCCAGGGGGAAAACATGGCACAAAGAAGCAAAGAAGAAACATTACTGAGTGCTGATAATCTCCTGTTTTTGATTCAGGAATGTTACAACGGGAACAACAACTCTACTATCATCAAGTACTCAGAGAAGTAGCAGAAATACTTAAATTTAAACTTGAATTCCAAAAATACTTGCAAAAAAAAGTGTACTAAATATCAAAAGTACTAATTGAGCAGCAGAATGCCCACTATGTGTCATAATGCTGTATCTCACATTGGAGAAGCTGAACGTGAATGTGGAGGAGTGATCAGTTCAATATGTCCCTCACATTAACTCAAGTACTGCACTTTTACCATCTGCTTTATCCATCTACTCCTTTACATTTCAGGAGGAAACATCTTCTACTCCACTACATGTATCTGATACCTTTTCAGATGAATAACACTAAATATAATCAACATGTATTGTTATCAGACACGACAAGCTACCCAGTAAAGTGGTAAACATTAGCTCCACCGTAGCCTGCTGTTACATTAAAGTGATGAACACATTAATGCATCAATCATTTTGATTTAAAACCATGAATCTTTTCATGCTGAAATTTGCTGTTTTGCATAATGAGTACTTTTACTTTCGGTAACTATATTTTGATGCTTAATACTTATTTTAAATACAGGACTTATACTTGAGAGTATTTCTACTTGCAAACTTTTACTCAAGTAAAAGATCTGATCATCTACTTCACTGCTTACCAAGTATATTAGTCTAATTATTAGCCAAAATATTTAAGAGCAATTCATATCAGACACAATCACCATACTAGTAACATTTCAGGGAGATGTTTTTAGACAGCGCATCTTGAATATCTTCTTACGGGTTAAAAAAAACTTATTTTGAGCATTACAGGCTTATTATGACACACTTTCTTATACTAGTGAAATATAGCAATTTTTATACTGTGCAATATAAATAATTTGTGCAATCCACTTGGTAATATTCAGTCCGATTTATATCATATTTTAGTTGGTTTTTTTAACGTTTTTCACTCATTTATTATACCTCTACTGTGTGATTACTTATTTATTTTACTTGTTTTTATCTTGTTTTCTACTGAGCTTGTTTGTTCTTCTCTTATCTTATACGGCCTCTATCTTATTTCAAGAAATAAAAGCAAAGTTTCACTTGTTCCAGAGGCAGTTTTTTTCTACTCACAACAACAAAAAGCATGTTGTCATGTCATTGTTTTTCCTTCATATTTGAAGTGGTATTTCGCCCACCGTGAAACGGAAATGAAGTGAAAGCTCCTCCACCTGAACTTCAGTATTGTTGACAACACAAACCCACCTCTCTCCCTCCAGTGTCTCTCTCCCTCCAGTGTCTCTCTCCCTCCAGTGTTTCTCTCCCCTCACCAAACTTCCCCTTTAACGCGCTGGAGCGGCGCGTCGGGAGTGCGCGCGGACAACGTGGCCGGGCGGAATGTAAACAAAGGATCCCCAGTCACTAGACGGGCTCACTCATTAAACAACCCTCTCCCTTTTCTTTTCTTTTCTTTCTTTCTTTCAGTTTTTGTGTGCGTGTGTGTGTGTGTGTGTGTGTGTATTATCTGAAACGTCACACATGTGTGCACGTGCTAACAACATGTGTGCACGTGCGCGACGATAACGCTATCTCCAGATACAGTGCGCGTGAAATGAAAGAAAAGGAACAGTAAACCCGTAACAATGTCGCCCCCACAAAAAAAAGCGTCAATAACATGTTTTCCCAGACTCCTCGGCGTGTTGCCTAAATGAGTCCGGCTACTACCTGGGAGGAGGAGGCTCAGGGCGCCGAAGACCCCCACGCCCCTCACGCCCCCCGGCCGCTCGGCTCTGTAACACGACGCTTCAGGAGTTGCCATCATCACATGGCAGATGGAAATTTCCACTGAGTCTCCTCGCTTGTTAAATGGGAAGGGTCTCCGCTCGCCTGCACTAGTCCGCCGCCTCCTCTCTCCGCCCGTACAGCTGTCCGCCGCACCGCTAGGTAAGCACCCCCCTCCTCTTCCTCCTCCTCCTCCTGCCCAGCATTTACTCAGCTAATCCTTTACTTTTTTTTATTTATTTACATCCCAACCCCGCTATCCGCTGGTGCCCTGCGACCAGCGGCGTGTTCGCTGGCTGCCGACTCACTTCTGGATTAGAGAAAACCCCCAAAAAAAAAAAAAAAAAAAATTGTTGTTGTGGTTTTTTTTAAAGTCTTGTGTGTAACGCTTTTTCATTTAGTTTAAAGTCTCTTCTTCGTGTTTTGCTCATGCTCTGTCTCGGATACGTCCACTGCTCGTTTGGAGAGGCAGCGCTTCCTGCGGGGTGTCGCCGTAAAACCAAAACACGCGTCGTCTTCTCGTGCGGGTGCACGGTGGCCATTTAGTGTCCGATTATCGCCCGAAAGCACGCGCTCCTGGTCGGTGTGTGTGTGTGGGGGGGGGGGGGCACTCCGCTTTGCGTGCTGTGTCATGCACGCTCACTGTCCTGCTGTCCGCCTTTCTTTTCTTTCTTTTTTTTTTCTGACAGAAAACACACAAAGGCGGACTGTTATGTTGCCAGTTCGCGTCCCGCCCGCCGCCGCTTTGTGTCTCCGCTGGCGGCGGGTTCGCAGCTCACAAACGACAGATACATGTATATATGCCCACCCCTGAAGTGGGCTCCATGGGCAGAAACACGAATAACAGTAGCCTGTGATGGGCCGTGTGGCCTGCAGCTAATAAATGTGTTATGACTGCAAAACACTGAGTCAAACACATTGAATTTATTGAAATATTGTTTTAACTTGATTGCATCTCCCCCCCCCCCCAAAAAAAGCTCATGAGCAAAGCCGCTGTTCTCCCATGAGCTGTTTGTGTATCTTTTATGTCATCACTTATCTCATCCAGTGGTGTAATTCATCTGCTGCTGTAGGTGATAACTGAGAAAGAAAGAAAGTGGGTGTGCCAGTAAAACATGGTTCATCGTTCAGGCCTTAGAGGAGGTTTTAGTTAGTGTCCCATGTATTACTGATTAGATTGTTGTCACTTTCTCTGCTGTGATGCGTTATGTTCATTTGGGAGCAACAAGCCACACCGTGGCTGCAGACAAAGACTAGATGGAGAGTCTGGGGGGGGGGGATGGGGGTCTCGGTTGAAGGCGTGTGCGTTTGTAACTGGGTTCAGATCCTCTGGTTGCCCTTCTGACTGCTAAAAATACCCGGGAGGTTGGCACACGCGTTAACCCGCCGTGTTCCTCGCCTCACTTACGCAACAGGAGGGCTGTAGTGTCTTCTTCCATTCAGGAGCTCCTCCTCTGTCTTCAGTCAGAGAGCTGTTTAAGTATCTCCGGTGGTAATCAGCCCCAGTGGGTGTTTTATTGCTACTGTAAAGCTGAAGGGTCACTCTGGCCCTGTAAGCGTTGATGGAGGCCGTGCAGGAGACACATTAACCTTTTGAAAACCAGCCTATTTTTAGGCCCTTTCCTCGAAAATTGCATACCCAAACTAAAAAGGGTGTATCTCTGCAACCACTAGGGCTATTTGAATAATTTGGGTGTTATAATAAAAGGTTACACATGTGAGATTTTGTTCAGATGTGTAAATATCAGTCTATATGTTACTGGTTAAGAGTAAATGAAGAAGACACGCAGCAAAAAAAGCACTTTCAGGGTGATTATTTCTTTGAAATGATGCAGCTGTAAGGTCCAACTCTAACCCAAATCATAGCACAATATGTGAACATTCTCTCTGCAAAGGTTGACTTTGATAAAGTGAAGCAGAACAAAGTTAGAGAGGGTTTAGTACAGAGAGAATTTAGACGAGGTCTCCAAAATTTGCATTGGGGCACATTTGCGCACATCTGTGATATTTGAGTTTTACCATGTACCAAACCATATATTTCACTTGTATATTACTTATGGTGTTCAATACATCCAAATACAGCAGTTTGGGGCTTTTTTTTTTCATAAAACAAGCTATGATTTATAGTTTTATATAACAATTGCTCAGAGACCGGGCAAAATTGAAAAAGCTAAAGCTGAGAAATACTGACTTGAAGTCTTTATGGATCCTACATGTCCCATAATGCACCTGAATGGCGTCTTTCATCAGACCCTCCCTGACCAGTAAAAGTTTGTATCGAAGGCTTTCTGATAAACAGTGAGCTCAAAAAAGCCTCAAGACGAAGGCGAGGTAACCCCGATGACATCACTATGACATAATTAGGGTTAGTTTCTCAAACAAAAACAAAAAAAGCTCCTTCCAAACCCATGGCAGGTCATATACAGCTGTTTTTATGATGAATACACTGAACTTCATGTGTGTAAATGTTGGGAGTGCCCCTTTAAAGTTCCTCTGAAACAGACAGTGACTCACAAAGCTGCAGGTGAACACCTGGCAGCAGGGCGGGGCTTGGGTGGGGATCCTCGCTCCTTATTGGCCGTTTTGGGAGACCTGGTGCTGGCTGATGTAACTCAGAGCCAGATGACAAGTCCGTTTTCAAAAGAGGTGGATCGCACAAGGCAGTGCCACGAAAGAAGAGAAACTTTGGGCAGTTTTCCAAAACCCTTTCAACACTTTCATTTGAGGGCACACGGTGTCGAGCGCAAGGCGCTGCCTATTTTTCACCTGCGGGATTGCGTAAATTGGAATGTGCATTGAGCACAGCCTTTTTCTTTTTTTATGTGAAACGATCCATGCGGGAAAAGTCCCTTTTATTTTCTCAACCTCCAAGTGGTGGTCAGGGGGTCAGAGGTCAGCTCCAGGGGTTCAGTGTCCTGCTGGAGATCCTATAAACATGGAGGGGTGATTGCAGACACAGCTGCTTGACTTTACAACTTACAAACGTATTGTGCATGCATACAAAAATGTAATTGTAATTCTACATTTTAAACCGAAGAGAACCCTAAAATGAAAAGTCTTGGCTTTCAACGTGTCCGTCTGCTTTCTGCTAAGCATCTGAAGCGTCATTCAACATGAGTCGGCATTAATGGGGAGAATTGCAATCGATAAAGTCGCACCCCCGATCCTCAGGAGGGATCCGGAGGTGATGTTATTACTTTCTGTCAGCATGGTGGCTTCTGTTTTTTTGGGGGGGTTTTTACGGAGAAACGTCACATTTTAGAAGTATATATCTCCTTTCAGGGTAACGAGTATCGCTTTCACGCAACGTTTGACCGTGACGAGCTCCAAAAACCTCAAAACCAGCTGGAAGCGTCAGTTGACCTAAATGATGTGTTCATACTTGCAGAATGTTGAAACGATGCCATTCAGCGTCTGGAGTAGAGATTGTGGAAAAGGGGCCTAGCACCCACAAAATGTCAATATGTGTCTTTTTATTTTAAAGGCAGGTCTTAGTACAACAGTGTATGTTGGATATATAATATATAATATATAATTAAATAAGCAGTCCTGTTAGTTCTGTGTCGTAAACTTGTAAATGTACAATGTTCAGTGCTGAGTGTTTGCCGTGCTCTGTTTGAGTTGGCCGGTGTTCATCGTGGTGCAGACGGTTGTCCCGCTGGATGACAGATCTGTGCCGGGGCCCCCGGGGGCCACTTGACGGCTCGGTACAGGTGATGTTTAGATAAAAGCGGAGGCCGTGTGCTCTCAAATTACACCGAGACCCGCGAAGCCTTGAGCTTGAAGAGATTTGCGCTCGTGGACACAGACGGAACGTTCTTTTAGTCAAACAGAAACGGAGGTCATCTAAATAAGGTGCTTCTTAAATAACGGACAGAAGGGACCCGTGGGGACATTTTCGTGTCCTTCTTGTCTGATTGCTCAGCCCCACTCGAAGACGAAGCCTTGAGCTTGAAGAGATTTACATCTGGCAGGACGCCAACGTCATCGCGAGCCGCCAGATCAATTCTGACCGATAAGACCAGCGGAGCGTGGGTCCGCAGGAACGGGTTGACAAACAAGGTCAGGACACCGGGATGGTGTACAAAAGGCCAATATGGTGTTTACTAAAGGCCTGCTGTGTACTGAAGTCAGGAGCTCTTGTCAACATGTTTGGTTTGTCTTCGGCTTCGACCGCAGTGCCATTTGTTTCACGAGACCCTGCATAGAAACCTCTGATTCAGTCCAACGCAAATGTTTTCCGCTTGCGGTTTATTCATTTTTTGTTGCCTGCTATCCAAGAATTTTTCTCAAATTCAGTTTTCCTCATTTGGATCAGTCGGTGATGAGAAACTAAGATTAGCTTTTGTGCTGCACTTTATTGGATTTCCGGGAAACAACCGGCACTGCAGCTTCCGTGGATTTACGGCCCTTTGTTGTAGATACGCTAAGAACACTTAGGAGTCCATTTTACCCAGGTCCTGAGATAGAAGTGACCCGCATCCACCACACCTCTTAAAACGCTGCGTTCCCCGTGAAGATGCCGTGGTCCCACCAGCTCAGTCGTATTAGCTCTGCTCTGGTATCGCACATCCTTACATTGTAGCCGTCAAAGCGGAGCAGAAAGGTGCTCCGACGCTTAGCTCCTATTCTGTGAAGAGGATACACACTTGACATCGGCTCAGCGTTTGGGCGCACGCGGTGCGGCTTGTGGTCCAGACTGAAATGTCACAACAACTGTTGGGTGGATCGACATCGTGAATCTGGCACAGCTTTGTGCCAATCTGCGGGCGTCGGAGCGTTCCTCTGGAAAGACAGAAATATGCAGCTGAACATAAGCCAATAGCTAGACGTCAGAGTACTTTATGACTGTTGGCATTTCCTTGAAATATCAAAGGGAAGATGGCAACGTTTTACCAAAATGGGTGAAAATATATTAACATCTACTGGAAAGCGTCAGAAAGAAACTGAAAGAGTGAGAGGCCGTTCAAACGCATCGACGTTGGACCGGACCGTTCAGATGGGTCAGTGAATAAGTGACGTTTTATATTAAAGACCCTTTTTATACAACATACATATTTACCTGGACGATATAGCCGCATTGATAGACACTTGACAATTCATCATGTCCATATTTAACCAAACTCAACCTATTTATTTCAGACTGCCATCCAAATCACTGACACAACAACGGTTGGGTGGATTGACATCGTGAATCTGACTCAGCTTTTTGCCAATCTGCGTGCTTCAGAGCGTTCCTCTGGAAAGACAGAAATATGCAGCTGAACATAAACTGGCGGCTAGACGTCAGAGTTGTCAGAGTACTTTATGACTGTTGGCATTTCCTTGAAATATCAAAGGGCTCCTGTTATATCAGATTTGATAAATTCCTGCATGGGAGGATTTCTAGAGTTAAAACGAGTAAAACCAAACACAGTGACTTTAAATGGAAATCTGCAAGATATGTTATTGCTTTTCTACTTAAAACCTTATTATAAAAAAAAAATACGTAATTCCTTGGACCCAGATGTTGCTGGTGAGCCGTGGCGTGGTCCGCAAGCGTCCAACAGAAAGCTGAGGGAGTTGTCTCGGTAGCCACAGATGACAGGTTCCTCCCAAGTGGAAGCACTGACTGGATCTCCTAGTCCAACACAGATGTGTGTGGTTCAGTTTGAGTTTGATGTGGTGGTGTGTTCTGCAGCTCCACCGTTTGTCGCCCCTTCCCCCCCAAAGTGCTCAACTGTCACATAACATGACTGAGCACAGCAGTGGGGATGTGAAGTTGCTTCACTTCACATCTGTCCTGCTGTACATGAGATGCTTCAGCACTTTTACCGATTACCAATCGCAGATAAGCCAAACCGGCCGACACAGATCGTTGTTGTTGTTGTTTGGTTATAGTAGCAGGTATACACGGCTCCGGGCCATTCTTTTCCTCTGGATGCAGGTATTTAAGGTTCAGGTTCAGGATTCTGAGCAACTATCCCGCTGACTTATGGTCCATCTCCCCTCTTAGCAGCATGATGTTGTTTTTTACTGACTTTAGTTTGCTAGTGGTGCTCGTGCAACTTTGAGCCAATTCAGCAATTCAGTTGTGTATTTGTTTGACTGTCGGCTTTCTTTTTGAATTGTTTATATAAGATGAGTCTGGTGGTTAGAGAAGCAGGCTGGTTGTGTCAAGAATGCATCATCGAGGCTTCATTACATTTGCTTTGCGGCCTCCAGTGAAGGACTGTGGTGCCAATGTGTGGGAATATGTGCAACGTATTAATTAATTGCCTACTTAGTTTGAATAAAGAATTGTGTGTTTTTGTTTTTTATGAACTCCTGCGTCTTAAATGCAAATGTCCTGATGCTTCTCTTTACTGAGAAAAAACAAGCGTTCGACAAATAATAATGAGTAAATGCCATATGATGCATGTTACATCATATGGCAGTCGCCTACTTCAAACATGTGCATGGTGCTGATGGCTTTTACAAGCAGGGGACCAAAATATCTGTTGCCTTGGACCTGTGAAATTCCTCACGAGGTCGCCTTTCTCCATAAAGCTTAAAAGCAAGATGAAATATTATAATTGGATAAACACACACGTGTTTACCGTTCGGCCCTTTTTACCCTTTTTAGAGAGTCCAAAGGTACATCTGTGTTATATTTAATATCTGAGCAGGTTTTGGTTGTCATCAATGATTCACCAGCACACTGTGTATGGTATTTGCAGCCGGTCACATGGGCCATAGCTTAATTTAGAGGCCTTTTAAATTCCAGCTCACAATGATCACTGATAGAGTCGTTGGGGCTCCGCTGCACAACAAAGATAGCGGCTGACGCAGGTGTGTGTGTGTGTGTGTGTGTGACAGATTCATCCATTCAAACAAGCCAAGGGTGAAAGTTCTAGTACAAGGTGTCCCGTCAGAGATGTTTTTTGAGAAGTGGAGGTGAATAACCTCTTGATCCGTGACGGAAACATCCTCGTTGGCCTTATGTTGGCCAGCTGATGTCAACACTGGTTGTTATGGTGCTGCTCCTGAAATAAGCACAGTCACACCTCTGAGTTAGGACAACTAATTCAATGTTGGCTAGCCAAAGAGGAGAACTTTTTACAATGGTGTGTTTGCTTAGAACATTTTTCAACAGTATTTTTATGAGGTCTTATGTTCTCGTGTTAAAAACAAAGGTAAACAGGTCAGAGCCGGAGGTGAACTGCACACTGTACTAGAGTGAAATAAGCAAATCGTGTTACGTCATCTCTCAGTCGACCGATCACTCTCACAAGTCCGGTGTCAAAGGAAAACCTATAAGTAGACACTTCCTCACCACACTGACGCTGTTTCTCGGAAAGTTAAGCTGAGCGACTAGTGGACTCTAAATGAGTCTTAATATCTTGCCGTCTGTTGGGAAGATGACAACGTTTTCTCAAAATGGGTGAAAATATATTAACATTTACTGGAAAGCGTCAGAAAGAAAGTGAGAGTGAGAGGCCGTTCAAACGCACAACGTTGGACAAGACGTTTCAGATGGGTCAGTGACATTTTATATTAAAGAGAGTATTTTTATACAACATACATATGTACCTGGATGATATAGCTGCATTAATAGACACTTGTCAATTCATCATGATTCATGTCCATATTTAACCAAACTCAACCTATTTATTTAAAAGAGTAAAAAAACTAACATACAGCCAGTCAAATCACACTTTTTTTTTTTTAACTCTGTGATGATAAAAAAATTTGCATGACTCATAACATATTTCTGTCATATATATATATATACAAAACTCATGAATATTTTCAATATTGATTAATCTGGCAATTATTCGCTTAATCATGTGGTCTATAGACGTTTTTCCAACTAACAGTCAAAATCCCAAAGATGTTCAGTTTACTGTCTATTTAGTTTCTGTCTACTGATTGATTAATCAGCTCTACAACATTTGATGTTACGCAGAAATAACATGAACCAATATTTACATTGTAGACTCGATAGCAGTGTTATCTAGAGAAATACGCTTATGCAAGATATACACACAGCACATAGTAATTTGCACCCAAACAGGCAAACAGTGCCAGTCTGTTAAATGTCCATCTTTAAACTCCGGGTCCCCACTTCGTATCACAGACGAGTTTGAAGTCTCAATCCCAAACACAATATAATAATGATATATTGTCCATTTCCAACACAGTAACAAAAGACTTTCACCAACGTTTTCACCTC
The DNA here is from genome assembly GCA_038501785.1 of Myoxocephalus aenaeus. Classification (NCBI taxonomy): domain Eukaryota; kingdom Metazoa; phylum Chordata; class Actinopteri; order Perciformes; family Cottidae; genus Myoxocephalus; species Myoxocephalus aenaeus. The sequence continues at coordinate 1,073,822 of JBAMJR010000053.1, forward strand.
CGTGATTGTTTTCATGATATGTTTGACCTCAAACACTGAGCTCAGTCACTTCTATAGCTGGCTCGGCTCCACTCGGAAGTTTGTGACCTCCCCAACCCCCCAAGCTAACCCCGTCCCTGTTTGGTATGTTATTGGATTGGCTCAGAGAGAGCTTTGTATGCATAGGTGATTGGCTGAGGGTGTGTGTGTGTGTGTGTGTGTGTGTGTGTGTGCGTGAAGCCCCACACACACTTGAAGAACTGTGATGCCATTTAAGGAATGTCCCTGCAGCTGTGGTGAGGATCGTGGCGGCAAGTTCGCTTTTTTTGTGGGAATTTTGACTTTCACGTAGCTTTTGTTTTCTATAGTGATAACTGTATATAACGTGTCCGCTTTCTTACAACTTCGCTTTTTTCTTGATATACCCACGTTACTAGACTGCTAGCGGTTTTCGGGAGGGGGGGATGGGCTTAAAGTCCGTTGAAAATCAGCAAAAATCAGCAACAGACTCCTTGTTTATTTGGGTTGTAGCAGTTGTGTTGACCAGCAGGTTATTCTTTGGTTGGTTTGATTATTTGTTTAGGATGTAAATAGCTCTCACAAATGAAAAGTTGAATTTGCAAGCAAGAAAAAACAAATTTTCTCCGTCCAGTACACGCAGGAGTTTTACAGCTACTTGAGCCCCTTTCCCACTGGACAAGAAACCCACTAACATCTGGCTTTTGTCTTTAGTGGGAAAAGCTAAAATGGTCATTCATTCTTGGCACATATATATATATATATATATATATATATATATATATATATATATATAACTGTGCAGCAGTCTCAGGTATTCATCGGCTGCAGCTGCGATCGTCAGTGATGGAAACACTCCTCCGGTGCGATGCAATGTGACGTGCGTTGAAGTGAATGTATAATGAATAAAATCAACGGGGATTTGGACAATTTATTACAATTTATTATCGCACAAAGCATTTTACCTCGATGGTCGTAAATTCGACTGAAACAAAATGAAAACTCATCAAAACATTGTTAGTCTTTCCACTGTTTCAGGGATCACCAACTCGTTTGAACGAGTGCCTGGATAAGTAACAGAAGTAACCTCCGTAACATTTTCACTGTTTACTAACCCTGTTTATGACGTATTCCTGACTTGACACACCAGGAAAAAACAACTGAAAGGCTACTTGTTTACTGGCTACAGGAAAGAAGTATATTTCCTTTCTTTAGTGGGTTTTCATGGGTAAAACCATATGCATATATGTGCTATTTTTGGAGGAAAAGGGGTATTGATCAGGATACAACCAGTTGCTAGCTAACGTTAACAATGCTAACTCTTACTGTAGCTGTAGCATAAATCAAAAATTCATTCATTTATGCTACAGCTACAGTAAGAGTTAGCATTGTTCCATACTTATTAACCTGTAGACACAGTGGCTGCTGTTCAGTAAAAGTTAAAAAGTCGGGTTTAAAGACTTTAAAGTGATGTAAAAGTCCAAATCCAGAGTTGAATGCCTGTTTGGTCCATTATTTCCACTTTACTGAGCCGTGAAAAAGCTTTCATGGCAATAATCATGTCTTGGTGTTGAGGTATGCAGTAAAACATATTTAATTATTTCAACATCAACCAACTTGATACAGTTTCTAAACTGCTGTGTTGCAGTTTGTTCCCTCGCATGCCGCATGCGCGTGTCTACAGTCATCCTCCTGTTGGACGGCATTTCAAAGTGGACAGAGATAAAACCTCATCCCTGACATGAACATGACCTTGGGCATGGCGACATCCCCAATGCTGTCCGCCGATTGGTCGGACGGCGACACAGCCTACCCAGCCTGTGCAGCTGTGTGTGCAAACAGTTGTGTGTGTGTCACGGTGTTTTTGTGTGTGTGTGTGTGTGTGCTGGACTGGTCTGGTTCGACGTTATTCTGCTCAGGCTGCTGGTTATAGCTGATGGGGGGGGGGGTTACAGACAGTACAGTGACGACCGAATCAGTTGTTTCGTGTGTGTGTGTGTGTGTGTGTGTGTGTGAGATCAGTTCACCCATGGTCAGCCAGCAGCACTTAATGACCTCGGCCGTGTCACTCCACTGGTCTGGGAGTTTGGGCTGTTTTTGCACCAGTATAAAAGTGGGTCGTCATGTGATCACGTCTTGGAACAACTTTGGGTATATAACGGCGTTGGTGTTCTCTGTCTGTCTGTCGATCTATGAGTGTAAATGCTCATTTCGGTTCAGGCAGACAAACGTGTGTGTTCTTTTATACTTGTACAGCTGTCTTTATGAGGACCGCTTAAAGTTTCAGGACCTCAGATTGAGGACATTTTTGGAAAGCGGGGACATTTTGTCCAGTCCTCCCTGGAACACACTCTTAAAGGCCAGTTTAAGGGTTCATGCTTGGGCTTTGGGTTCAGGATAGGTTTAGATTGGACTAAGGGGTGCAAAGGAATGCATTATGTTAGTAAATGTCCTCACGAAGATAGAAGTACAAGGTGGTGTGTTTGTGTGTGTATGGAGGAGTTATGAGGGTGCACGAAGGAGGAGGGGCCTGCGTGAACTCTGCTTGTCCTCATTGGTCGACACAGGCCCTCCCTTCTCCGTTTTAAAAGCCTGCTTCCTCACCTGAGATACAAAAAAGCTGCAGCTCCTCGCCCATTCACTTTCTATCAACTCTCTTGAGAATAAATCGACTCAAAAAGAATATAAAAGAAACAATCCAGGAACTTCTTTACGGAACTTTTGATTACGTGAGTATGCCTGCTCTGCTTGAACAATGTGATTCATACTGTGAATGAAAATAAGGTTACCGACCTGACAAAAATAGCAATACTCGTGTTGTCAAGAAGAAGAAAATGTTCCACGCTATTTTTGGAGCAAAAGCCTCTTCTTGGCTTCTCTGCTGCAGCAGGGTGTGTTTGAGTAACACGCATTGGCTCCGACTGTTACAAGTGAAGTAGAGCAAAGTTGCTTCAGTGTGCAACGCTGGAAGGAATTCTTCTTTCAGGTGGTCGCTGACGCAAGAGTTTGTTTGGGTGGAAGATGTGAGAGATAGCATGAGGTTTATGAACTTGGAGGAAGTGATCTAATATTTCTTCTTCAAGAAGAAAGTTTCACACTTCCTGTGTGTTCCATCTTGAAGTTTGGACATTTAGAGCAAACCAGTGATGCTATTTGTTTAGCTTTTTTTCAGAATTCACTGAATGTTTGGTCCTACCACACAGAAACAACAGGAATGTGTGTGATCTTCCGGCCCGAAACACGTTGACTGGTTTCCTGCTGTTGTGATATTCTTTAGATCACTCAGTGAAGCTGTGAACAACAGGAAGTGTGATTACTGGTGGTTGTGGTTCATTTAGCCGTGGTTTTCCTCTTTCTCACCAGGCGTGTAGCATCATGTTTGCTTCTGCTTCGGTCAGTTTTACCAACTGAAAACAAAGTGAGTCAAAAGATAATCATATCGAAGGCAGCTCTACTGAGAGGTAATTGAATAAATACATTGCGCAATCGTGAGAAGGGTGCAGAATCTTAGTGTGTGTGTGTGTGTGTGTGTGTGTGTGTGTGTGTGTGTGTGTGTGTGTGTGTGTGTGTGTGTGTGTGTGTTGGCCAGTGTGTGGCCCGGCCCACACCTAGCGTTATAACAATCGGCTGTAAACACAAGTGGGGAAGCATCCCGGGACCCTCTGAGGACACCGTGGGATCCGAGCGCTCGTGACACTCTTCAGAGGCGCTCAGACGTGCGTTCCTCTGGATACAGTATTAGCATTTTTATCTCTCGCCTTTGTAGTCTCCAGCTGTTTCATTTGCATTTTTGTGGATTTGTGTCCAGTATGCAAAAAAAGCCGGAAGCCGTCTTATCCTGGGAGGATTCAATTCAAGGTAAATGTGCCCACTCCAGATGCCATTTACACACCACTACTTGAAGGTGTGAACCGCAGTCGGTCCACAGTTTCTCACACCGCGTCGGGGGTTGGGGGCCTCCGCAGCACGCTGCCAAACGTGTGCTTTTGCAATGTTGTGGTTGTAACAACGGCCCCGGAACGCGCGACGTTCACCGAGTCGGACAGGTTAATCCTCCTTGGCAGCGGAAAGTGAGAAGCGTTCCCCCGCCTCGCTCAGTGAGAGATTAGGTGTACTGGCCTGTGTGATGTGGTTGTTAACGGTAATGTAGCCGCTTGAGCTCTAAGGACATCGGCGGCGGCGGCTTCTGTGGGTCGAGCTGCATCGGCCAGGTGGAGGGTTTCAACAGCGATCACCTTGTTGCACAATGGAACGCTCTCTGAGGTCGCATGTTGACTGAAAACACATTGTGATGGAAAGATACTGCTGCACACCACTTCCTTCAGCAGAAGCTGCTGCTGAACAAGCATGCAATGGTTGTTTGTACCAGTAGTTTTTAAAGTAGTGACCCGGATAAGACACAAACCAGAGACACCAGAACACAACCTCTTGTACTTTTCGTATTTTGCCTTTTTTACTACTTTATAGTAACACGCCACTACATCTCTGACAGGAATATTTAACTTTTGATTTATTGTTACTTTGAGATTTTACAGACTAAACCAATGACGATGACAAAATATGACGTATCATATATCATATCATCATATTCATATATAAAAGATGAAGATTAAACAACCTGCCTGTGTATAAAGTTGTGCCACTCAGCTACAATAGTAACATTCTGTTTACATGTTAAAAACAATATTGTATTAGTGTCGTAAAATATATACTTTTGTTGCATTTTTCCGCTGTTTGCTTTGGATTTCCGCTCAATAACTGTCCTGTTTAGGTTCACTTTCATTTAAACTTTTAAAAAGTTTAAATGAAAGTGAACCAAAACCGGACATTTTCATAGTGTTGTGTTCACTTTTTAACGGCAGACAGACATAGTTAGCGATTAGCTGGTGAACACAAAGGCACGTTTAGCCCGTAAACTGTATAAAATAAATAAGTGGGCGTGGTCACAGCGACGTCACCCATTGTTTTGTCGACAACGGTTCTGCAGGCCTCAGTTGAGCATTTTGGGGTTTTTGTCTGTCGCCATCTTGGCTTTAAGTAGAACCAAACGCTGATTCAGACATTGTAGGTGACCAAAATGTTACAATTAACTTTCATGAACTGAAAAGACCACGTGAAAGGGTTAAACACAGGCAACTCCCCGATCAGACAACGCTGTCATCAACAAGGTAGCCACACCCTACAGCATGTAAAAGGAACCACGATATGTTAAATAGACATCATGCTGTATTGCATAAGAATGTGAAGAATGTTCACAATGTTTACTAAAGTGATACATAGAGCTTCCATACAATCAGACTTCCTCTGGTTGAGCCGCCGGAGAGTCAGATATTTGCACTAAAGCTTGAAACTGCGCTCATTTCCAGCGGCACTCCACCGGGATCGACACCACCCAATTGCCGTCGTAAATACTTCGAAACAAAAGGAGAATTTCGGAGCGACACTTTTCTCGCGCGACACCTCCGTTGTTGTGCTCGTGTTCTTGTCGCCATGGTTTTTGCTTTCCCTGGGTTGCATGTCGTCGAGGAGCTCTTGGGATCGTTCCCTCTCCCCAATCAAAGAGCTCTTTGTGCGAGTGACCAACAGCACTGTAAATAATTTGGCTTGTTAGTAGCATTGAAAAAAATCATGCAGGCTTTGTCCACTGTCTTTTTTTTCTGTTCTTACATAACTCAATGAATGCCCCTGGCGGAAAATGTGTGTTCCCCTGTTGGCTTTTCTTTCTCTTTAATGGCGGTGGGTGGAACGAGGGAGCCAGCATGGACAGGAACAAGCCGTCTGTTGATGGTGGCGGTCAGGCGGCCTCTTGAACTTGTAATGTCCTCCGAAAGACAGAAGAGATTCTTTATAATTCTGTTTTAAGTCATTATAAACCAAATCTACGCCCCAAATCAAGCTGGTGTGAAATAGAAATAGCAATAAAGCGGGCAGGACTTCAGCCCGGCCTCGTGTTGGCGAAGCTTGCATCATGTCCTCTTCAAGCCAACCTAACAAACAGTCCCTCAGTTCCAGGAAATGAGGGGGACTGATTTGCAGGCTGGCGGGCCCCATTTCACTCCAAAGTGTTCTTTATTCAAGGCCAAAAGGCCCCGTTGAGGATGATAAAGCCAGACAATGCATGCGTCCGCAGGCCCGTTATCAATTGAAAGTGGCCACTCCTGCGCTGACCTTAAGTGCCAGTGATTGTTCAAGACCCGGGCCAGTAGCCGCTGTTGTTTTAAGGCGTGAGCGGAAACCTTGAAAACCGTCTTAGTCATGATCCGCTAATGTTTCCTTTTTTTTGTTTGTTTTCAGGTCTTTTTCTAGCCGAGGTTGAGGAAGAAGCACATCACCCACCGCCTTATGAACTGTAAAACCTGAAGTCCTAAAAAGAAAACCCGCTCTTCTCCGCCACGATGCCGGGAGCAGTGGATCGCATCGAGCTGAGGAAAGTCTCTGCGGAGGCCGACGACGACAACGACGACAGCAACGACAGCCTGGACGACCGCTTCACGGAGCCCATGGACTCCGAGAAGGGCATCACCGACAGGTCAGCAGCCGAAGGGGTCCAGGACGAGCACCGTTTGACTCGGCAGCTCTGTTAGAGACTTAAGGCCACGGCCACACGGCTACGTCGCCATTTTAAAAATGCATATCTTTTAAACGATGGCGTAGACGCCCGCGTTCGGTACTCGATTGGGTCATAGCGGTCGCGATTCGTCACGACCCGATCACGTGACTCTGAGCAACAGTTCGGCCTCGTCGTCGCTCCAAGCAAAGACATCTCTGCTCCCTCTTTTCGCCATGGCCGTTCGCAGTATTTTCTGCCATGTGCTTCCTGTTTACATCATCACGCGCTTGCCCAGTGTACGTGAATGGTCATGTGATCCGCGTCAGAAAACGATGCTGAAACGCCCGTATGGAGGAAGATCGTTTTTGTTTTAAAACAAAAAAAAACAGATTTGTGTGGATGTAGCCTTTGTTAAACAACTCCGGGCATATTTTGTCACTTTATGCCCTCTTTACATTTTGGTCGTGACATTTATTGTGAACCATTGTGTAAACTAGAAACTCTGCTTCCGTGGCGAACATCAGGGGCTCGGAGGAAACCAATGAAACCAGCATGGCTTCTGCGGTAAAAGCATGATTTCTGGACACTTTTTATGAGTGAAAGCAGGTTTCTGCTCCAAGTGTACTCACAACCTCCAGAATCCTGCTTTAACCTGACGTCTCCCAGTAACCTCGTCATTTATGTGTAAAGCTCAACACTATCGGCACATCCAGCATTACCACACGACCTCTAGTCATTTGTAATAATTAAAGTAATGAAGTCATTAGCGCAGTGTTTACGGCAGCTGCTCGGAGTGACCGAACAGTGTTATTGACACGGTGTGTTCATTTTTAATCCCTCAAAGCACATTAAGCATTAACACAGCGAGCTTTAACAGCCAGCTCTGACAGAGGTCAGCTGATCAAACGGTTCTCCTGCTCTTGAACACAACACAACGGTCTCCAGGATCTGTACACGTTGTGTCATCAGAAGTGGCATGAAAGCTCATACAGTGAAAAGTGAACTCGCTCATTTCTTTTCTTGGTCCCTGCAGTCAGTTTCTGGACGACAATGAAGACGGAGAAAGCCAGAAGTTCCTGGCAAATGGGTTGATGAAAAAGAAGAAGTATGAGGAGTACCATGAAGAATATGTAAGTAGTTGACTGAAAGGATGGCGCTTGTTAGTCACAGTGATGACAGTATGTTAGCGAACCAAAAGTACACGTTGCAATTTTGGATTTTGATGAGACTTTGATGGACTTAAAAGGCATTCTGGGAAATGTTGGCAGTTACGAGTTGAGGGAGAATGGAGGGAGTCAATAAAACGTAATAACTCTCACTGAACAGCGTAGGAGAACGCCAGGGTGTGTTTTTCCTTGTGGGCTACAAGGTATTTACTATTGGCATTAAAGTCCTGTGTGGTTTTTCTACCCGCTGCCAAACTGTCTCTCCATCTGCACCGGCTACAGCTCAGTTTCCAGTTTTAAATGCGTCATCAAGAGAGGGAGAGATTTTATTTTCAAAGGCAGACTCTTCTGCGTCGTTAATCGTGTTAATTCCTCACTCGTCTCCCTCCCTCTTTCCTTTCTCTCCGAGCAGCATCCCGGCCACACCTCCTTCGGGATGTCCGTGTTCAACTTGAGCAACGCCATCATGGGCAGCGGCATCCTGGGCCTGTCCTACGCCATGGCCAACACGGGCATCGTGCTCTTTTCGTGAGTACTGATCAGAGAAGCCGACAGCATTGCCCTCATTCACGTTTTTCCCTGCCTAAAGATTGTGGACACCGTCTTCTTAAAATCCCGAATGAAAGCCCCGAAACCATCTACAGGCGTGGTGAAATAACACAGCCTTTTACATTAGTACATCTTTTAGTTTCAGAGCACTTTGACCTAACAGGAAAATCTGTATCCAAGTACAAGGCGTTGTACAAACCTGTCTGCAGACAGATTATGTGGTTGGCTGGTTTCACCAGACTGGGTGGAACCCGTAGGAGGAATGGTGCCCATCTGGCCTAATGATTTATTAACGCTACGACACCATCGCGCTGCGGGCAAAAATTGTACGATTGCAACATCTTCCGTCATGGATATGGTATATTTAATGCGACTGATCGAAGGCTTCTTGTATTCCTCCACACTCGGTATTGAAAACACATGAATGACCGCTTGGATTGAGTGTTGGTGGTTCTATTTAAACTTTCCCCGTCTGCGGTGTTCCATAGGAAGTGAATGTGTGACACTTTATAACCAGATTCAGCAGAAGGAAAACTTGGAGAGCGGCCATAGTTCAAGCACACAGAACCACCTGCAAAGCTGCAGATGTAACACTGACCCAGACTCGACCTCTTCCTTGGGAACCTGAGATCAGACGGGACCCGGCATGCTGAGTCGACTTTTTCTGAAAGATGGCAGACTTTATCCGACTGGGACTTGAATACCGCGGGAACATTACCTCTCAGATAACATGTAATGTATAGAAGAGGTTCTCAGTCTTGTGCGACATAAGGGTCACTTCTGATTGTTAAAAATTAAGAGGACCACCTTCCCAAATAAATGAGAGAAAAAAACATAACATGACAAAAGAAATGGAGAAAAAACACACGTGTAGATTAAAATCCCATCACCCCCTGGAACACAGAGCGGCTCTGCCTCTCTCTCGCTCATGCATTATTAGCACTCATGGGTGCCCTCCAACATCCGACACCCCGCTGTCACCCTACACCCATCAGCCCCCGTCGGTTCGTTATCCATGCCCCTGCTGCGTGACCGCCTCATGAGCGGAAACTCAGCGTCAATGCAGTGGAGAAATATTGGGATGGCTGCTGAAAAATTAAAGCAGAAAAGGTCGGGTTAACGCATACGTTTCCTGCTCCACCAGAACAAAGACTCTCCTCTTCTTTCTTTTCCTTTTAAGATACCAAAGCTGACTTCATGCACGGGTTGTTTGAATGTTTACATTTTGCGAACGTTTGCTTTCCTTCTCTGTGCAGAATCCTCCTCCTCGGCGTGGCCATCCTCTCCTTATACTCTGTACATCTGCTCCTTATGACGGCTAAAGAAGGAGGTGGGTACTTTAAATCAGCTTCAGATTCATTACACAATCATGTTTACTCTTCAGACTGTTCTCCAATCTTTGCTGCTTTTTTTGTGAATTACTATTAATGTGCAATGCTTTTCTAAAAGTTATTCAAATGAAACGATGTCTTTGACTGAACTGATTACAATTTCTAGACATACTAGGGGTCACAAGCCCCAATAAAAGGTTGGAAACAGGTTGCAACCTCCTTCAAGAGTGAAGCCAATGCGGAAGATCTTTAAACCTGCATTCTCTCTAATGTCCACCAGGGGGCGACTCCTCTGGTTGCAAAAAAGTAGTCAAATTGTATAGAAGTCTATATGAGAAAATTACTCCACTTCTCTCTTGATTTATTCCCTCAGTAAACATTGTAAACATTAGTTTATAGTCTCAATTTCTAGTTTAAAGTATTCTTCAATACAGCATAATTTATTTTATTTTATCTCGAGCAGGATATGCTTTAGGGCGGGGCTACAAGCTGATTGGCCAGTTGCTTCCGCTTTGTTCAGTCTGGGAATTGTTCGTGTTTTTGTCTCGCAACTTTTATCCTTTTGCATTGTATTCTCAACTCTTTTCGTGGTTTTCTGGTTACCAAAAAAAACAAGGCGACTGCGGGCAAGAGCCAAGGCGGCGACAGGCAAAATTCCAAACTCGGGCCTTGAAATTAGTGGTCCACAAACCAATGCCGTCACAGTGACCTCCTGCACATATAAATGTCATGGTTGAAAACTTTTACTCTAAAACAATTTAATTTTTGCAACACTAATTCTGTATTGGTGCACATTGGCAGCATTAGATTTGGTGAATTTAGAGGAACAAAGTGAGATCAGCAGAAGTGTTGGTGTAAAATACACCTGTTCCGTACTTCCTGTTTCCTCTGCTTTTGGTTCTCCGTGACTAATCCAACTTGTCCGCCGCGGCAGGATCCCTCATCTACGAGAAGCTGGGAGAGCGAGCATTCGGTTGGCCGGGAAAAATCGCAGCGTTCGGATCCATAATCATGCAGAATATTGGAGGTAGGCAGTGCGTTTTGTCCGAGTGTCTCAGCTTGTATGTGAATGCAACGTTTCAAACCCTAAGCGCTCTCCTCCCCGCCCTGCAGCCATGTCCAGCTACCTCTTCATCGTGAAGTACGAGCTGCCCGAAGTCATCCGAGCCTTTCTGGGTTTGGAAGAAATCACTGGGTGAGTGCGCGTGTGTGTGACCGAGTGTGTGTGTGTGTGCTTTTTGAGATTCAATGTGCTGTGTATACGGTTGAGGCCCTGAGCTCCTCTGAACCTCCTGTGCTGTGCTTGCAGCGAGTGGTACATGAACGGGAACTACCTGGTGGTGTTCGTGTCCATCGGGATCATCCTGCCTTTGTCTCTGCTCAAAAATCTGGGTAAGGACTCACTTTGCACCACTGAATTGAATATTGTTCAGCTATTTCGCCACGTGCTCTGCCAATTCAGATACTTCGAACACTGCCGGTGACTTCTAAGAGGCGGGATCTAGGTCACTTCCTGCATTGTGAATCCATTTTTCTTTTCCTAAGTTCCTGCAGCTGTCTGTCCCCAGCTAGTAATGAAACACGACCGGAGCCCTTAGTCAGCTCTAGCTGTGAGTAACGGTAACGCAACACTGCCATTAAGCCTGCAGCCAGCTCCGCCCCCCACATGTAATTTATGAATGCAAGAGTCAGACACGACTCCACTGGCTCAGCACACTGAGCCCAATGCACAGGTTATGTCATGAAAACCGTGAGACATAAAGACCCACATGGAATCAAAGCCACGTGTCTGAAGTTGAATGAACAAATGGCAATGAAGATGTCGGGGTGCGCATTTGTTCGGTTTGCATTCGTGGAACGGATCAGTAACTCAGCGCTGCTTTCTGCCTCACAGGCTACCTGGGCTACACCAGCGGCTTCTCCCTCTGCTGCATGGTCTTCTTCCTGTCTGTGGTAAGTTCAGCTCGCTCAAAGATATCCAAAAAACCATGAGCTCTGTGTGGGATTCAGGCCTCCCAACTGTACTCAATGACTGCATTTAATATGATAAGGAATGATACCACAACATAGTTCCCATTGGTCTGAAGTCTGTAAAACCTGGTACGTCATCTTACACTTACTTTGCCACATGAAAATTCACACTTTTATCGATAGTCAGGACTGTTTCTTTACACTGTATGTACCCATGTCTTTGATATTCTTGTTATGAGTTCATCGATGCCAAATACTTGATTGTGCTGCGTGTAGTTGGTGAGATACAGACATTATCATACTCCAATTAGACTTTGCGCACATGAGACGACCGTTTGTGTCCTTCAATATAATCAAATATATTCATAAAACAGTAGTCCCATGTGCCCGAAGCAGAGCTAATAATCTGTGCTGTGCTGAACATTCGGTAGGAGAAGGCACAGATGGAAATTCCACCAATGGAAATTCAAACTTTTCTGGGTTAGCTCCACTTAAAGGCACAACGTCCATTTGTCTGCAGCACATCTGCTAATAAGATGTTTTAAAGCTGCTATATGTTTTACTTTAAGACTGGAAGCAATGACTACGTGTGTGTGTGAAAGGGGTCGCTGTTGTGTTCGCAGGTTGTTTCTGCTGACCCCAAATTGAAAAAAATCTGGAAATGCAGTTTCAACAACCCAGCAGAAGCATATTGTTAACTAGCAGTCATTTGACTCATTCCAATATGGCCGCCACAGGGTGAGGGCCCCGCTTAGAAACTCATGTAAACGTAGCGCTAGCAAATCCAGCACCGCCACAACGCTAAGTCTTGTGAAGTGCATTTTCTTGTCTTTTTCCGTGCGCCGCCCCCTGACTCCGCGTCTTCCTCTCCCAGGTGATCTACAAGAAGACCCAGCTGCCCTGCCCTCTTCCCTTCTTCTACCACCACTCCACCAACCTGAGCATGAACGGCTCGGACGTGCCGGGGCCGTACACGCCGCGGAACAGCACGGCGCACATGGACTTCTCCCGCGCCGACGTCTCCCCGGCGGCGCTCGGCCGCCCCGACGCTCACTCCTCCACGGGAGTCCACGTGGAGCCCCGCCCCGACGACGAGGAGATGTGCACGCCCAAATACTTTGTCTTCAACTCACAGGTGCGGGCGGCGGCGGCGGCGGCGGCAGCCCACACAGATCGACATTTGTCCCACTTGCAGTGTCGTGAATACGAGGGCGGGGGTTAAAAGTCTCAATGGCAAAAGGTTTAAACGGGCGTGACTCTGGAAATGCAGCCTCAGAGTGTTTTGTGAGGGTGTGGCAATTCACGCAATGTTTGGTTTACCTTTTTTAAATCAGTAAATGCCAGAACTAAGTCTCCTTTTCTTCGGTAAACTGTGAGAGACTGTGCTCTACGCTTATCTAAAACAACTGGAGACACTTGAACACATCTTACAGCTAAAGCCAACAGACACAGAATACCAAGAATAAGCTAAGACATGTTTGGTGAAGGCGGGGTTGTTTGAGGGTGTGTTTTAGGGATTTGTGTCTGGGCCCACTTCATAAATCATAAATCAGGAGATGAATATACGCAGCATTATGTTCACATTGGGTTAGCTGAGGTTTTGTTTTTCACATTGTTTAGAAGGGGAAGCAGTCCGTTTATCGTCTTTGACGAGATGACTACCTGCTTTTGTGCTATTTTGGGGCTTTTAATCGCATGCCAGTTGTAGTTTTAGGAGTTCTGGTGCAGGATTAAGGTTTTTTTTCTGGGTTTTAAAGGGACAGTGTCCTCTGTTCTTTACTCTTTTATTCCCACCTGAGCCTTGGAAACACAGCACTATCTATTGTTAGACGTACGTACTGGAAGAATGACATCACATTAAACATTAAACATGTTCTGCACATTGTTTTCCCCCCAGACGGCGTACACAGTGCCCATCCTGGCCTTCGCCTTTGTCTGCCACCCCGAGGTCCTGCCCATCTACAGTGAGCTTAAAGAGTAAGTATTAGCAGTTGAGAAGAAGCTCAATCCGAGACTCTCTTTCCTGCACGTCTGGACCCGTTGTATCTCTTTAGAAGCGACGTGACCTCTAAATATCTGTATTTTTCCCACAGTCGCAGCCGTAAAAAGATGCAGAACGTCTCCAATCTGTCCATCCTGATGATGCTCGTCATGTACATGATGTCGGCACTGTTCGGCTACCTCACCTTTTACGGTAAGAGCAGCATGTAGTGTGCGGACTAGATGTCCTGCGGTTTGGTGTTATTCTGTTTAAAAGACACAAACAGACAGATAGTTTAGCGATCCCAGTACACAACCAGACCAGAAAAGTCATTATTTCAAATGTTTCAATAAGCTGCATTTCCCAGCTGTCCACTGGGTCGTGCTGTCGTTATGAGAGTAGCAGGAGAACATATGCTGCGTAGGAGGGGAATAGATCACATGAACAGATTCCATGACTTTGCTTTTCCATGGCGTCCGTCTCCTCTCGTTCACAAAGTGTGACATGTTGCCTTTGTCTCTCCTCCCGACAGACAACGTGGAGGCCGAGTTGCTCCACACCTTCACCAAGGTGTATAAGTTTGACACCATGTTGCTGCTGGTGCGTCTGGCCGTTCTCACGGCCGTCACTCTGACGGTCCCCATCGTGTTGTTCCCCGTGAGTACATCACACACACACACAAACACACTCGCTCGTAGTCGGGTCTGGAAAGCAGAACACGTTGCCTCCCAGCGTTTCATCTCTCTCAGCGTCGTTAAATTGAGCCACTGATATGATTTGATTCACGTCAAGAGTGCAGGAACACGCTGTGCACACACACACACACACCACCTTAGTAATTGGGTATCTGGCCGCCGCGCTCCACCCGACGCCAACCAGCTCCTTGTTAAAACCTTTCATTCAGGAGCACCTTACTGCCACTTTGGGGCCTTCTGCTTACAGACTGGGTTTTGTGTTTTCTGCACAGTCAATCTTACTCGTTTTTTTTCCCCCTGGCAATTTGGTACGCATTTTTATTTTTTAAGTGCTCGCTGTTTGGTTTGGCACTCGACCTGCGTCGTCATCTCAGATCCCGGAGCACGCAGGCTGAGGTCATAAAAGGCCACGCCTCTCAATAACACGACGCACACTTTGAGACCTCAACAGTAAAGCCTTTCTTACTTTTTTCCTCTCTTTTTTTTTTGTGCCTGTTTCCCCATTTTCTCTCAAGCTGGGTTCAGAAGTTACCGACTTGTCGCACCAGTCACATTCATTTACACATACGTACGCACACTCCTCTTATTTCCCGGCCCATATATGTGCACGGGCTAATTTTAGCTTGGCCCTTGCCTGACATGAGGGGAACAAAAATGGCCACTGGCCAGAAGAAACTGCATGCCCTGTTTTTAGCTTCCATTCTCACACACACACACACACACACACACACACACACACACACACACACACACACACACACACACACACACACACACACACACACACACACACACACACACACACACACACACACACACACACACACACACATACATACACACACACAGACAGATTTATGTAAAGACAAACATGTGCTAATTTCTAACGTCCCATGTCCATGTCCAATGTATACACCTTCCGCCTCGTAAAATTCCTCGTTTGTGAAAACATTCCTGGCTAATAAACAGTTTCTGATTCTGATTCTGATTCTCAATCATGTCTGAAGTGGCTGCCAGTGCAGAAGGCGGCCACCAGAGGGCAGCAAAGACGTTGATATTCGGTCACAGGAAAGTGCTGACAGAATGATGCAGCAAGGACTGCATGTTATGTCTGGACTCAGCGCACACACTGTGATAGATAGTTACAGAGTGTAAATGTGCACACTTATCTGAGCTGGCTCATATCCAAACACACACATTGTTTCATTTTAGCCATATAGCTGATGCCCCCGTTCTCCCTCATAGCCCTCTAACTAACACACACACACTCACACACTCACACACTCACTCTCTGGCGGCAGATACTGCTGTGTTTTCAGTATGTGGGGGTGGGGAAGGGAGGGGGAGTCTGCAGTGGAAGTTTACAGGCTCAGAGTGGACAGTGGAAAAAACCCTCACTCTTCATGAAGATAGAGAGGCGGAGCCAGTGAGACAGGGGGTGAGCCGGCATCGAGGGGGGCGAGACAGGGTGTGAGGGGGAGAAACACAAACCAGACGCTTCTATTTGTATTTAGAGGCTTTGCAGAAGTCGCTAAATACAAATAGAGCTGTTAGAAATCTGCATTTGGATCTGAATGGAAGATAGAGAGGAACAATCCTGTGATTGTCTGATGAATACATAAATGCCATGGGGGAATATTAGAGACTTGCACAAGGATGAATTGTGTAAAATGTGTCGCTTTTTAATGTTTCTGCAGTGGCATTTAAAAAGGGACGTTTTTATCAAAATTGTACAGGATTGCCTAGTTTCCATATGTGGCATGTTTGTAAATGTGGTTACGTTTTACAGAAGAAAGCTAAACATTTATGTCAAAAAGAATTTAACAGCAACATGGGATGAAAGTTAAACCAGATTACTCATCTTTGTGCCTTTTTGACTTCCAGAAAATATCAAACAGACTATAGTTAGTCTGGGGAACTGCAAACATGCAATTACACACACGTAACGTTCTGTTCCTTTTTCCCGGCACAAACTTATTCATGATTGTTAGTGGAAGCTTGATACCCAGCTGGGTTGGAATGGCGCTCCCCCTTCTGCATTTCAAATGTAATTGAAATGCAGAAGGGGGAGCGGGAGGGAGGAGATAACAGAGGGGATAAACATTTGATAAGGACGGAGAAACACAAGACTGAAATGGGATGCGGCAAAGCAGCTGTGGTGAACGTCGGTTAGTGAAAGAAAGAGGCAGAAACGCACTGCAGCCGCTTGCAACAGGAACAACGCAAAAAGAAAATGTCAGGCAAATGTGTTTTTTAAAAACCGGTTTGGCTTGTTTCTATATGCATTGATTACTGCGCTGAGAGACAGTAATGTGAAATGGCTGACCTTCGCTAATGCCGTTCATGAAGTGTAATAAAGTTGATTTCGTGCCCGAATTTCTGATTAGAAATGTCGGGAATGTTTAATTTACCGACAGTCGCCGTCGTTGCGGTGAATTAAACGTCGTTGCGGTAACGTGGGCGAAAGACTGCCGACCTTGGATCAAAAGAACCGCTCGGTCGCCCTCTGCCAACTTTCCGCTTGACATTTGAGAATCTCGCCTTGAATCCTCCTGACCTTCATTTTGCGATGGAAATGCTGTCTACCTTCAGCTCGAGAGATTAACGTTCGCTTTGTCTGACGCTGTCCTTGGCTCCAGTGGGGAAGTTCTCCATGAGATAGGAGAGCCTTAGTGTGTGTGTGTGTGTGTGTGTGTGTGTGTGTGTGTGTGTGTGTGTGTGTGTGTGTGTGTGTGTGTGTGTGTGGTGGGGAGGGTGTAAGTTTGGAGATATGTGTTGAGGTGTGTGTGTGTGTGTGTGTGGTGGGGAGGGTGTAAGTTTGGAGATATGTGTTGAGGTGTGTGTGTGTGTGTGTGTGTGTGTGTGTGTGTGTGTGTGTGTGTGTGTGTGTGTGTGTGTGTGTGTGTGTGTGTGTGCAGTCACGTGAAGGATGGATGCTAACAGAGGCCAGATCGCACAGGGCTTTGCAGGATCCAGTACATAATGAAAGGGCTTTATGTGGAGTCAAACATGCCCCAGTTCTCAGGCTCCAGCTGGAGGTTGAAACCATGGGAGACGGCTACAAACGAGCCGAATAACAGCAGCGCCGCCACCTTGATGTCCCACCACCACGTAGCAACGTTTCAGACGGTAGCGCTAGCTTGAGCGCTTCTCTCTGAAGCCTCGTAAACTGGCTGGTTTCTCCTTTCTTACTTTTTACTTTAGTTTTAGTTTATGGAAGATAATCTTGCCACACGTTTTCTGTAGGGTCGGTGGAAAGTTGTATTTTACTTTGATTTTATTTAATGTTAAATAAAATAAAGAAAGTGGAACTATCTTTGGTTTTGCCACACAACAATAACACAGTAATTACATCACCGGCGATACAAGTTTAACTTGTTAATTACATAGTAATAACTAGCTTGCGCGCTATTAGCAGCAGCAGTGGTCTGCGTTAGCTAAACGTCCCCTGTTAGCTTAAATGTGTGACTGGCATTTGGACAATGAAAGTTTTTGTCAGTGTGCAACACATGCACATCTTTCTGTGTCCAGTCCAAACAGCTGCAACAGTGTTGTTTGTCTTCAAGGACACGTTTAGAAGCTTCTGTTCACATTTCAGTCCCTCTCTCTCTTTGTAGATTGTAACTTGGCTTGATTAACCCTTAATAATAATAATAATAATAATAATAATAATAATAATAATAATAATAATACAACTTTGCAGATGATAAAAAAGTGTCTGCAGGTTTATAGCCATTGATTTAAAAAAAAAAAAACTTTTGGGTTGCCAGGTTGGGGAAAATACTGTTTTTTTTAATGTTGTTTCTCTTCCTTGTCAATAACAATGCATGGGTCTAACTTTTAACATCATCAATTCTGAAATTAGAAATATTAATAGTGTTATTAATAAACGTTATTGAGTTTTCTCTTGCACTGTTTTGGTGCCGTTTATTAAACGAGTCTTGTTTTTCTGTCTTTCTTGTTTGGCTGTGTAGTTTCAAGTAGCTCTCTGGGGTCATGGAAACATCTGTATGTGACGTTCCTTGTTTACCATTTTACTGAAAGGGGGACCTCCCGCATGTAGTTTCATTTCACACCCAGCATCTGTTTATATTTAACCGCTTTCACAGTGTCTGCTGCCTTCGCTTTAAAAATACCAGAGCACCTCCATGCATGTGCAACTCTTGACTTAACATAATCCTTGTTTGCAGCAAAGGGTTTGTTTTTAGCCGCGTCTTTTTGCAGAAGGAGCTTACATAGCTACGGGCGAAGTCTCCGGTTTGTTGCTAACCGGCTGAACCCAGTTATGGCTCGGTCCATCCACATACTGTGTGTGCAGGTAAAGAGTCAGGAGCCAAAATAGTCTGCAAATATCACACGGTGAACTCCAAAGGCTTTGCGCCAGGTAACAGTCGGGTGCTGAATAGTCTGAGGCCTTGGAGAGAAATGCCGCGCCCAGGCTCTAGTTTTCCAAATCGGGCCTGATTATGCAACAACCTTTGGGAGGAGGGGGCACGTTTGTAGAATATGAGGAGGGATGCGATCAAATCATTGTCGATATCTCCCGTACGAAATTAATTTAGTGGAGACCCTTTTATTGGGGAGTGGACAGTGAAGCGCAGAAGCCGTCCCCGATGCCTCCTCGCCGTCACGGCCGAGGTCACTCGGTTCAATCTGACGGTGCAGAAAATCCAGTTAATGTGATTTATGTTTTTTCCACTGTGCCATGCTAACGGGATGTAAATCTTGTGCTTAAGTCAAACTTGAAAGGTTACAAAGAATGCATGCGGTGTTCGACCAGCGGCGGCTGTGGAATGCACATGCTTCGTCCTGTTCAGGTTAACGCAAGAAAAACTTTCACTTAAACTCCATTTGCGTCTCTTATTTCATTCTCCACACACAAGTGTCGGCCAGAGCTGTAATTAAATGTGGTGTCATGGCGACTGGTGGTCTTCAGCTGCCTTAATGTGGCACTAGTAAGTAAAAGAGGAAGCAAGACTTAAAAAAAAACTGTAAGTGACAATGGCAGGTTTGTGTGAAGAGACTCCTCCCCCTGCAGGCGAGCCCGCCCTCTTCTCACTGCCGGCTGATGCAATCCCATGCTACCATTACGCCGTGGGAGATAATCCCCCGTGGCTTTTTGAATGCACGCCGTAAGCTCCGCCCCCAGTTAACTATCCCCCACGGTGGCCTGCGAGCCGACGGAGCCGCAGGTTTTACCTGATACCCGCGACCTTTCACCCACTGGAGGCTTGAACAAGGCTGCCTGTGGCTCAGCAGCACCAGGCGTCTTAGCTGGGATCTCCTGGTTCCCTCAATTTCCCCACACACACACACACACACACACACACACACACACACACACACACACACACACACACACACACACACACACACACACACACACACACACACGATCATGCACACACTTGTCCTCGTAGCACTTGACACACTTCAGGCAGTGGCCAAATTTGGGAATCAGCCTTCGGGCTCAGGCCGGAATGCTGCCGTTTGTTTCTTTGTCTGCAAAGAAAAGTAAAAGAAAAGTTTATTTGTCTGCAGAAAAGTAACAATGCTGGACTTTTAATATGTTATGTTACAATGATTTAATAATGATTTTCATTTTGCAAACCAAACTGATACCTTTTTGAAGTTACAAGTTGCACATTGCCCCGATCGCAGTCAGTTTATACAACTTTCTTATAGTATAAATGAACCGATTTGTCTGTTTCCGTATGATGAAGCCAGAGACGTCAATATCAATGCTCTGTGTGTCCTCAGATCCGCTCCTCCATCACCACGCTGCTGTTCAGCGGGCGAGAGTTCAGCTGGATTCGCCACTTACTGATCGCCGCCGCCGTCCTGGCCTTCAACAACATATTGGTCATCTTCGTCCCCAGCATCAGGGACATCTTCGGCTTCATCGGTGAGTCTTTGGCGTACACGAAAGGATCTGTGGGACAGTTTTTTTAGATAAAACAAAAAAATGTCACAATATGGTGAGAAGGATTTGGTTTCCAGACATATAATGAGTGATATACAGTATATGGTATATATATCTATGAATGATGTAAGAAGAAGTCAGGCCGTTCCAGGCCTAATGAGCACTTTCAGGTCAGAGGTTGTTTTATTAAGTAAAGATGTTGGAAGTACAGAAGCTTAAAGTGCCGGGTGACGTCCGCTATGATGTCGCGTGAGTCACGTGAACACTCACACTGAAAATTGCAAATACGTCGTCACATCCTTCTGACGTTAAGCTGCAGCATTTTCACAAGAAAACGCCTCAAAGTTAAAAAATACCAGTTTCACCATTTATTTTCAATTGCTTATGGTGAAGATTAACATGTATATATTTTTTTTCCTTTACAATTTAGTTACATCAATATCTAATATTTAAAATAGCAATTATCTGAAGAAAACTACAATTTACTGAATTAATTTTTTTTTTCTTCTTCTTCGCAGGTTCCTCTGCAGCCACTATGCTCATCTTCATCCTACCTGCTGCCTTTTACATCCGCCTGGTAAAGTCGGTGCCGTTCCGCTCCCCGCAGAAGATCGGAGTAAGTGTGACACACACTCACACACACACACACACACTCTCAGCGTCTTTCTCAATGTCTTTCAAAACTTGACTTTCTGCAGCCCCCCCGCTGTAAATCACTCATTTAATCCCTCCTCCGTCTCTCTTTGTGTGTGTCTCCCCTCAGGCGGCAGTCTTCCTCGTCGTGGGAGTCATCTTCATGATTGGCAGCCTGTCACTCATCGTCCTCGACTGGATCCACAACCCCCCCGGCTCCAGCGTCGGTCACTAAGCCTCTTCCCTCCTCAGATTCACATTTAACAGTGCACCCCGTTCCCCAGCCGCCTCAGCTGGTCCAACATCTGGGAACGGGGTTCATCAGTGCTTCCCTTCTCTTCGTCAAATCAGAAACGTCAATATGGACATTAACTGCTGCGTCGAGCATCTTCAGTTTTCTCTCCCAGAGAATATAACTGCAGACTTTTTCGCTCGGTTTTCCCTCTTTTTTTTTTTTATATTGTTTTTGCTGTAAAGTTCTGGATTAGACAGCATAAACATAAGAATCAAAATCCAGAGAGGGGGGAACAATACTGGTTTAATGTGCCACCAACAGGGTGAAATCATTGTCGTTTCCTTAATATTTCCAGCTTTGAGGAGACGGAACAAACACATACTGTACGGCCCTCACCTGAAGCAGATCTGTGAGCTGCGGTTCTGCAGGGCTGGAAAGACAATGCGAGTCCCTCAGTCCTCTGTGTACTTGAAGGAGACAATCGGAGATGGAGTGTGTCGTCCTCCATGAAACAAGGAGCACTTCTAGCATTACGTTTCACTTTGTGTGTAGAGCTAGCACACACACATACACACACACACACACACGTACATGCGCGCACACACACACACACACACGTAGGCTTGGTGAAAACACATCCACGCCTGTATTTTCCGGCTCATCTCAAAACGGCAAAAGGTAAATCATTAATTTTGTTAAATCATGTACAACTTTTCTGCTGGAAAGTTGGTTTGCTGCTCTGCCACATGTTAACAATCCGAATCTTTGCCAAAGTCTACATGCTCATACTAAAGTCGAACGGGTTCATGCACACTCAGTATTACTGTCACAGGGATCTGGACATGAAAGATAAACAAAATATCATAATTTGCTTCATTTTCCATTCAGGTTTTCATGAAGCCATGTGATAATTTCCAACATGCAGTAGAAACACCTGCTGAAATTATTCATTTGGCCTTTCACTTTTCATAAGTTGTTATTTTTGATAAATAATCGGCACACATTTGTAAAAAAAATGATTTTTAAAATGATTTTATAACAGTTTACATGAATGCAATTGGGCGATTCTAAAGTGAATTAAATTCAACCAAAAGAGCCAAATGTGAAAGAGCTAATTCAAAATCAGTTCGCAAATTCAAGATGCTAAGATTGTAGTGAAATATTTTCAAGTTGTGCCATACTATCCTTATGCCTTCTGAAAGAAAACTCTCTCCAGATGTAATGTAAGGAGACGCCTTATTTTATATTTTTGGTGATATTTTCAAAATTAATACCACTTTCATATCTGTACACTAATTATGAAGCTAACGTTACAGCTAGCAGGCGATTAGCTTGGCATGAAGACAGCTTGCTAACTCCCCGTAGAAAAATAACTTGACTTTTTTATATTATGGTTTTCATACAAACTCAACTAATGAGATATAACATTTGAATTACAAAGCTTTAGTGGATTTTCACTTTGGGCCAAGCCCTCCAGGCTAGCTTTCTGTATGCGAGGCTTAGCTAACGGTCTTCAGGTGCCAGCTACATCTTTAGCATTGACATGAAAGTAGTGTCGACAACAATATCACACACATCATGACACTTATGATGCAACAGGGCTGGCTTAAATATTGATGCATGCAGAGGACGCAAGACTGTAAAACAAGGTAAAAAAAAATCACATTTTTCACAAAAATCCTCAATTTTCTGCCTTTTCAAAGATGATTTAAAAAACATTTAGTTTAACTGTTCGAGTTTTTTTTTGCTATAAATACATGGATCACTTCATCTGTTTTGCTGACAAAACAAAAGGTAAAATTATTAATCTCAGTGGACCGATTATCACGCAGTAACTCTGTTGAACACATATAATCAATAATCAGATCAAACTTGTAACAGTGATTGATTATTCTTTTAAAGTGTGCCTTTGCATTGTTCTCAAATTGGCTTCTAATACTGGTGCCTTTAGTGAAATCATTCAAGACAACACCAAAACCTCATTTCACCTCGTCTCCGAAGCCGTCACCTGTCACCAACACATCCAGCCAAAGTGGATAACAATTATAGATCCTTTGCGGATCTATGAACATTAAACAAATTAATATTTCAAATGAAATAGTGTATTATGTGCATGTTTCTGGATTACAAACATGGTCTTTTTGGACATATGTATATGCTCTGTAAATAATCTTTATTTTATGGTACACTGACACTCATTGTGAGTGGGTTGTTGGGGGATTCTGCCTTGCAAGTCTTCTGCAATCCAGTTTGTTTTAGTATATAAATATATATAACATGTATTAGATTTTTTTTTCTCTTGCTGTACGACAGTATTTTTTTTTTCTTTATTTGAAGCTTGTATATTTGTAGAAAATTTGGTTTCTATATATCCATTTTCATGTTTTAATGTTAACTCCTCATATCAGGATGAATTAATCAATTGTCTACTTTATAACACACTTTTCCCAGAAGTTTCAGAAACCAGGCAATGTGTGTCTGTAGCTGTTGTTTTTTTTTTTAAACAGTGCAAGACGAGATTATCCGAAGTATTTTGTGACCACACTACAGGAAGGTTCTTCTGCTTTCCATTGCATGGCATAGCACATTATGCTAACGTGCAGACGTTGTATTGCTCTTCCACAGGATAAAAACAAATACCGTAAAAGTCGGGTTACAAGCCGCTCCTACCTCCGGTCAGTGTCCCGCTGTAGCAAGCTAGTAGCAGCGCTAGTTAGCGCTGCTACTAGCTCACCGCTGCTGCTGCTACTGCCCGCGTCCCCTCTGCCCAAGTCGGGTGTCGAGCAGGGGCTGGTCCCGCTACCTTCGGTGGTTGTCGGGGAGCTAGCGGAGCGCTAGCGGAGCGCTAGCGGAAGTTAGCGGAGAGCTAGCGGGGGAACTAGCATGAGCACCAGCTGGCTACAGCGGGGAGCAAACAGGGACACTGACCGAAGGTAGTAGTGGTGTGTAACCCGACTTTTACAGTACACAAGAACCTTCTGTGTGTCATACATAGTGGCTTATCATACTGTGGCTTATGATGTATATCACCGCTACAATAGAACGTTTCAACCTGTTTGCTGCGGTCTTACACCCGTGATGTTACTTGAACCGGAGCTTTCCGCGGCCTGATACAAGTCAGCTAGCTTCGTGACCGAAGCGGACCACGCAGCCCCTTCAGGACCCGCTACGAATGTTCAATAACTGATTGTTCCCAGTTTGAAAATCTGGTTAACTCGCTTGTGTTCTTCTTCATGAATGTGTAGCCGTCACTTCATCACCCTCCTGCCGTCAGTGGCACGTTCTGCTCGTCGGCGGTCAACAGCTTTGCGTCTTCCTCAGGTTGGGTTTGGTCTTTTTTTTAAAGTGCTCATTTTACAAAAAGACCAGATGCGGCAAGTTTTTGGAATAGAAAGCTCCCAGCACCGCACCTCGACCCCCTTTTAGTATCTCAGGTATTCGGTCTGGATGAATATTTCTTCTCACTTTTGGACAAATCTCTTCACCTCTTTTGCATGATTGAGCCACGCTGTACAATGTTGCCGTATGTTGTGCCGGCATAGATGAGAAGTCTATTAAAGCAGACAAGTCCCCAGCTAAATTTGACAGCGATCATAAAGGAGTTTAGAGCACCACCTGCCCTTTTTTTCAATGGACCTCTATCTGTGGAGAAACACTGGCTCGATGTTTCTGCTGTTTGTGTCTCTGCTTCCTGTGGATCAGGCCGAACATTCAGAATTGTAATTTTACCCAAACAAAAGGGGATGTTTTTTGTATCAGTGATGCTGTATCGTTATGATGAACAATAAAAATGTGAATTGAAAAAGTTTGTTTGTTTCAATTTATTAATTTTTTTGCTTTACTTTGGAAGAGGTTGCACTTTATAAGAAAGCCAGGATTGATTCCAAGCAAGATAACCCATTGTATACATGCTAGGTATTGGCGTATCATTCTGAGTGTGTGTGTGTGTGTGTGTGTGTGTGTGTGTGTGTGTGTGTGTGTGTGTGTGTGTGGCGTTCTATATTAAAACACTGGAGAAAAAACAACATCTCTGACATGGCTTACATAACATGTCTCTACTGATTGGTGTCGAGGAATATAACAACCAAAGCCATATTTCTGGCATCGTGATCAGATAATGTTAGGCTTCTAAAAATAAAACAGATTTGTGTCTAGGTAGCATCTACTGCTGATATGTAACAGCAGCTTGTAATGTTCCCAGCCGATCAAAACAAGAGGTTGGGGGAATGAGTTAGGTAACCTTTTTCCTAGCAGACACACAGCCTTGACAATATGGAGGACCCAGAGAGCCTTGAACATGTTTCTTTTAAGCAAATGGATTCCTTTCATATATTGTTCAGTCAATTTCAGAACAGGTTAGGTTATAGCGAGCTATTGGCACTGAAAGTACTTGAGAAAAATCATGGCAATGGTTAAAAGTAACCAACTGGGACTGTTGGCGGGAGACTATACAAACAGAAGTGTGCAGTGCAGCTAAACTGGGTTATTATCCTGTTTTGGGATAGATTTTAGGCAAAAATGTACATGAAAAAAATAAGAATATGTTGTACCATTCCAAGATGCATTTTTATTGTCTCCTATTCTATTTCTGTGGGTCTAGTACTGTATTCAAGATTACTTTTTAAGTATTAATGAATGAATGAATATATACTTTATTGATCCCCAAGGGGAAATTTGGTGTCGAGTAGAAACAATTTACAGACAGAAAATAAGATATCAAAACAGCAGGGATGAATGATATATACAATATTAATACTAATAAAAATAAAAATAGCTGGGATGAAAGAAAAGAAAAAAGAACAGAGTATTAATTTAGGAATTAAATCAAACTTAAACTTAAACAATAGAAGTCCAAAAGTGCAAGTATGTATGTATTTCTTCATGTAGACTGTGTTTTAATCCCCAAATTCAGCATTTTACTACATTCATAGATACTACATGCCTGCAGTTATAGTTGTTGTTTTTACAGACTGAGATACAAGTTGAAAATGTGATATATAATATATGCTGCTGAGCACCTTTTTATTAATATTTCTGGTCATAAATGAAGAGGTGTGCAAAGTGCCACGGTCATGGTCGTCGTCATGGTCGTTAACCTTAAAGTTCAACGTGTTTGAGGACGTTTGCTCATCTGGGTCTCATGTTCTG
>JBAMJR010000053.1:1102500-1230000 GCA_038501785.1 Myoxocephalus aenaeus
GTCACATTATCGGGTAAAAGGGATTTTTAGGTTTTCGAACCCTCATCTTTGTGTGAGCTGCAAAGACATTTTAAACTACATTATTTTATCAGCATGAAATGTTTAAAAAAAAACAGGATGAAGGATTATTTGAGCAATGAATGTAATGTAAATAAAGGTTGGGTAAAATAAATAAAGGAACTTGTTTTGTCTTTTTGATAGCAGGCTCAGTGACTAAGGTTTCTTTCTGGTAATTTATTGACATCATTGATTACAATGTTAGTTCCAGTTGTGTAAAGTGTGGAAATCAAATTTGTATGTAAATCAAACTTTAGCAGAGATTATTTTGTCATCAACAAACAAACTCAAGCTCAGTTTTTGATTTTCTTCTTCTAATTAATGTGGATGATAATAATATATTAAGAAGATTCATATTGTTTTGCAGTGTATAAAGTCTGTTTTGCTGTCTATTACTGTCTACTTCCACAAACCTTTGTGCGTGTCTTTGTCGTACGATACATTCGGGTCGGGGCAGCCTTCAGATCCTCTCGGGTGCATGGCAGCTCCTCCGGCTCTCAGGGTGTCAGAGATCAGAGCCGGCTGTTTGGTTTGGTGTGTCTTACTGGAAGGCGATGTGTGCCGAGGTGGCAAAGATGGCGACACAGTGATAAAAACCGCGTTCTGGTGCGAGAGAGAGCCGCCTCCCCGGCCAAAGCCACACAACCCAACCGAGAGCGTGGTCTTGATTCTGACCTCTCGGGACTGTCCGGGACAACTTGGTGGATAGATGTTAGGAGGGGAACAGTGCTGCAGGTCATGGGGGGTCAAAACAGCACAAATACAAATCTCCAACCTTCTTCAAAAGGTAACGCGTCTATCTCAGTAAAAGAAAGAAAGAAAAGAAGCTCTGACCGACCGTGGCCTTCTCCGCTTTCATCAGCTCTGTGCTCGTCTCCCATTGTGTTGGAAAAGACAATCTCACTGGCACAGAGGGGGAAAAGACAGAGGAATACCCGAGAAGGAGCTCTTGTGACCACCATGTATTCTTTGGTGCGTGCTATTTTAGTAGGTATTAAACTGAGCGGTCAAGGACTCGTCCATTTATCCCTCATTGCCTCTCACCTAGTCCAGTTGTTTTGTTTCCCCCTCTGGGCATATCACAACCTTTCCAAGAATATGCAGAAAGTTTGCTTTGTTTGCAAACACGGCGCTCCAACCCGGCAGTTTCATATGTCCGTGTGAAACAAACGGAAGTCGTATACAGCGTGGTCCTGATCCCCCCCATTCCTGTGTGTTCACAGAGTGGCATTCAACATTTACCCTCGATTGTCTTGAAGATAAAATGTATTACATCCTGTGTGCAAAACGTTACCTTTAATAGAGAGGTGAAGTTCTCTTTCTGTATACCATCATTCATTTTTTGCATTCATATTTAGCATTTTTGTGATGTTTATTCATCATGCCTCCAGTGTCTAAACATGTAATTAGATAAAGATCAAGTTATTTTTCTGTTTGAAACAGAGCTGGGTTCCATGGCCTGCTAGCGAGCCAAAGGTAACGGCCATGTTGGTGTTGGTAAAGAACATTGTGCAAGACGTTGACTGCGATACATATTTTTTCTGTAATAAATTGACAGACCAGAAGGGGAGGGACTTTGCCTCTCTATGAAATCCTTTCAGTCTCAGTGGAACTTGATAGCTTCATTTTTCCATCAACAAAACTTTTTTGCGGTGTCACTCAAGGGTCAATACTGGGCCCTCTTTTCTTATTAGTAGATTGTGATGTTAGCATGCTGACGTGAGCATGTAGCTCAAAGCACCCTGAGTTAGGGTGACCAGATTTGAGTTTGTGAAAAAGAGGACACTTCGCTCCGAGGGGGGGGGGGGAGAGAGGAGGAGGACACTTCGTCGCGGGGGGGGGGGGGGGGGGGGGGTAGCAGCAGCGTGTAGCATGCCGTGAACCTACATTTACGTTGAGATCGGTCGAGCAATGACAGTTCTCTCTACAGTCAGAGCTTGCGCAAGAAGGTGGAACGTGAGGGAGATACCATTTCCAAAACTTGTAAGGGGGTAATAACTATTTTCCCGGACGTAGCAAAATCCCGGACGTTTTTGGAATCCCTGCCGGACGCTTTTTTTAAGTCTCGAAAAGAGGACATGTCCGGGAAAAAGAGGACGTCTGGTCACCCTACCTGAGTAGCCTCAAGCTACACAAACCTGCTAGCATAGCTGTAGACTCTTGAATGTACTACTAATTGTATTTAATTATTACTTTGTGACTATGTTAAGAAATGTGCTCTACCAATTAGGTGTAATAAGGATATTGTACGGCTAATAGGGCAGTACTGCAATAACCCCTTGATATATATATATATATATATATATATATATATATATATATATATATATATACACCGGTTTATTCTAACAACCACTTTTAAAACACTGGCTGTTATCTAAATGTTAACAGTGAAAGTTATGGCATCCCTGTGATCACTTCCTGAAGATAAGATAAGAGCCCAGTGTCAAAACCTTTTTTTTTGTGTGTGTGTCATCGTATCTGGTTCATAGATCGTTTAACATGTGACATGCCAAACAAATGATGAGACATCTTGTGCTGGAATGTACCCGTTTTGAGCAGATAGATCAATTGAAAGGTCACTGCTGAGGAATTAAGAAATGCTGTGAGTCCCAGCATGAATGTGCAAAAATATATCGTGAATAAATAGTGTTGTATTTCCTTGTTCTTTGAGCAACACTCATTGTTATAAAATAGATGTTCTAAGTTGTGCTTTTCGTTGGACTGGACTAGTTGTACATAATCCTCAGGGCTGCAGTGCATTGACATGTAGAGACATGAAGCACCAGTTGAAGAGGCAAATAAAGAAGAATGATTTCCTCACTCAGCCACTTCTATTTTATCATGGGTGGTGTTTGGATATGAAGTCTAATGGGAGCATTCTGCTCAAACATTTTCCACCGAGGGGGTTTGTGGGTGGAGTTGAGCAAACAAGACTTGGCTCAAATGGTGTCAGACACATTTTTAACCTAATTCTCATTCCTTCCTAATGCCCAATGTGGCAACACCACCGAGTGTGGGAAAAGGTACAACAAACACACACGTGTGAAAATAGTATCTGAACCAGGATCTGTAATACCAGTGGACCGTGTTGCTGTTAATGCCGCTTTCCTTCTTTTAAAAAGCTAAATCTATCGTTAACTAAGTAGTGTACGCGAGTAAACGTTTCTGGAGTTCTTCAGTTGTATCACACATCTTCCTCAGCAGATTAAAAACACAAAGTTTGGATTTTTTGCATACTTTTGGAAATTGGAAATTGATTTGATTTTGATTTTTATAGTTCCTTCTGTCAATTTTAAACTTTAAAGTCATTGATGCCTGCGTTATATCTTTTATGTATTCATTTAATGTTTAATATATTTATTTAATGTCTTGTTTTAAATCAGTAATGTATTTTTACCGTGTTGCTACTGAACTGACTGAGTCGCCAACTTCATTTAGTTTTATCTTTTTACGATGACAATAAACATCCTTATCCTTTTACTTCTGAAGCTGTACACGTCCCATCTTCAAGAATTTTGAGAGTTCATGCGGTCTTATGAAGCTTCTCCAGACATTGTTGGATATTTCAGAAATGTGTGGCGGCAGGAGAACAGAGACCATATTAAATACCCTTGAGGCGAAAACAATATCTTAAAAACATTCCTAAAGGGAGGTGGATTTGGAATAATGTACAGTTGTCATTTCAAATGGCTTAGTCTTGTTGTTTTCATCGGTTCCAGCCAGAAGGAAATATGTAAGTTAATGTAGGAGCTGGGTCAAGAGACTCAGACAGGGTTGGCATGGCATTCATAATGTAAGTCCACAGAGCAACAGAGCCTCGATGGTGCTTTATTCAAACAAAAATCCTTCAGGGGATTCAGTTCTGATAACCAGGCATGACATGGCACAATGTGCTGAGCTGATGAGAAAAAAATGATAATTGAGGGTGGAGACTGTAGAACAATGAAGGTTCTCAGAGCACGTTGCTGCTAGATTTAGCAAGTTAGGAGGAAGAGAATTTCCTGAAAATAAGCCCAACTGCTTAAATAACAATCTGGCCTTCGCCAGGTTCAGACTGCAATGTGAGACGGGTTTCTGAATGAGGAAGACGACACTCGTACTCTGAGGTTCCTTGTGATCAGTGTCGGGTAAAATACTTAATAGGAAAGTTCTTCCAATTTTACAAAGGTGGGACTTTTGTTTGCATGACAATAAAAGACAGTTTGTTAATGATATGATGAGGATTATCCATTCCACAGTTCATATTTCATTAAAATACCATTCTCTTCAGTCTGACTTATTCTTTAAATGCTGTTATGTATACAAAGGAATGCTTAAACCCAATGAGCCTCTTATTTGCAGCATTTTTACCCGGAGGCCTGCATGGGTGCAAACAGGCGTCCCATACATTATGCTCGTCCTCGTGCCGAGATCGTTATTCTCTGAACACAAGATGATGACGTGATATGAAATGTGACACAAACAGGTGAGATAAGGACGTTTTGTCCTGGTGTGGAGCGGCAGGACCAGTCCCTCGGTTAGTCTTACGAAACGACACGTTACTTGAAGTAACGCAACACAGATGATAGAAATGTTTGGACTTGACCGACACCTCCAGCCGCCCCGATGAAACGCAGAGACTGTAAGTTTAAGACAAGAAAAGTAAATAGTCTGCAGCTGTCAATCAATGGGGGACAAAGTTGTCTCGTATTACATCTCACTGTATGACTGAGGATTACATAAAAAGATAAAGACCGGTTGGCTTTACTGGTGCGGCACCAGTTGGTGCTTTTAAACTCTGAGGTGAGTTGTAGAAGACCAGCTGCTAAATGTTGCATATGGATCAAATCAACATATATTCAATAAAGAAACAGCTTCATTAATAACAGCAAAGTATTTGAAAACAATCTGCGCAAAAACATATTACACATCAAATGATATTTAAGATGTATCCCATTTAAAGATGGAAATCACCAACATCTCAAACCAAAAAGTTGAAACTTGGTGATGCTTATTTGATATTTGATATTTATGATTCTTTACTATTAAAACTAACTGAAGGTCAAACATTCAGAGTTGTTTAAACCTAACATTAGTTTTGTTGCCTAAACCAATCAATTGTTCACACATTACGTGCCACCACCACAAAATGCGTAGTTTAAAGGTTGTGGTCATTTCACGTATTTCTGTGATATCACGTTGCATATATGCCATCTAACCTGGCATGCAGGTCCTGTGGGATATTTTCCATTGCAACATAACTGCAGGTAGAGTGCCATAGCGGTCTGCACAGTTAGGGGTGGATACCCAGCATTCGTAGCGATACAGCAATCATTGACAGAGTTTTCCGGTCATAAATCAGGCATGATTTAGTCAATGTTTTGGAAACTTCAACCGCAGAGAAAGCTCTCGTGCGAGTCAGCAGATTTGAAATAAACTGCTTGTCACTGCTGGTTAGAACATTTTGGAAACTTTCCTCAACATTATTTAGCATAGGTCTTAAAATACTTCTTACTAGCTAACGTTCAAGTGCGGTTTTCTACCACATGGGTCACATGTGGCCGCTCAGTGTCTTCACACCTGGCTGAAATCAGGTCAGCTGAGATTAGAAATGACGGATGAACACTGAACACTGAAGACCGGCTTTCTCTGGGATCACCCACATAACACAGTACTGTAACATCATCATCAGCCATGTTAGCTGTCGCCGCTCATGCAAACAACCCAGTTCTTCCTCTTTGTTTTGGACTGTGTGATCTGGGGAGTTAAAAAGGGAAAATGGTGTTCTCACGTGCTTTACAGGTAACATGGACATGGACGGCAGCATTAAAGTCTTTGTTAAGCTTCATAAATGCACACCAGAGCTGGTAATTGCAGGTTTGAACAGTGAGCATTACTTTATCTGTATGCTAACGGATTTTAAAAGAATCTATGCTGAGAATCTGATTTAGAACGGTTTTCAGAAGCATGTGATCTGATAAAAAGTAATGTTTTATACCTGGGCGGCCATCTTCATTTGATGTCAGTTAATGAACTGGGCTTTGGAAAAACCCTCCACACCTTCCAAGTGTTTGTTGTTGTTGTTTTTTACAGGTGGGAGATTCCGACTTTGGAATGGGCTGGCTCTGTTTCCGACTTTCACATTTTTTTTATGTGTATGAAAGACATATTTTCAGACATGTTTCTAGTCACTCAACGCAACAGTCCCGTGGATGGAGGAGCACAGGTTAGCATACACACTACAAATCAATTACTCATATGTGCTGTGTCACAGTACTCTGACAAATACCTGCGCTCATAGTAACACACACGCACAAGAAGCTGTGTTGACTCGCCACAGTCAAAAAGTCAGCTCCAAGAATAGCTCTGCTGCACTAAAATGATAGAACTTATTCAGAGATCAACCAAACTAGTGGCGTTACGTCTAGACATCAATCGTCTTGTTAAAGTGAAAGACTATCATGTGAAGTAAATCATTTTGTTTTTACGTTAGCCTTCTCCGCTAAAACCTTAGTGTATGTACAATGTAACTATTTAAAAAGGAGATACATGAATTAACACTAATTTAAAAAAACAAGTCAAAGCTATAGGAGACGATTAACTTTTTGGTACAGTTTAAATGAACATGATGTAACATGTTAGTGAGCTTTATCCTGCAGTAAAATAGATTCAGGGAGAATGTAGGCGGGATACCTGCCTGTTTTACCAGGGTAAAACAAAACAAAACTCAATGACAATATGATGTCATGGGGATTTATTGTTTAAAAATTCAATTTAAAATGTTGTATTGTTCTAGTAATGCATGTAGCTACTTAATATCCCTGTATGGTGTCAAGCTCATATAACTCCAGGCTCGCTCTTTCCCTGTTTCCAGTCTTTATGCTAAGTTAAGCTAACAGGCTGCCAGTTCTAGCTTCATTTTTATCACCCTCCGTTGAAATACTTTCCTGTTTTTCCCTTTGTGGACAGTGGCTGCTCATAAAGGCTACCTGAATCAATACCGTCATACAATGTTTTTTTTTAAATTGTTTTATTGTTTTATTGTTTTACCAGCGGACATACCGCAGGAAAAAGAGCAACACATCGGAAAAAAAATTGTTTTCAGAAGAAAGAAGTCCAAAAATACAAAGATTGTCTCAATATAGGCCACACTTCACAGCACCGCCTCTTCCCGGCATCAGTACGCTGTTTGCGTCCTCTTCACCTCCAGCTGCAGACAGGAAACTGTCACTGTGAAGGCATTTCGTTGCACTTCCTGTGTTGAAGCAACAGTGCCATACAAGCAGAGACACACAGACCGGACAGGAACTCTGAGGTTATCATGTACTGACCCGACTTTGTTCCTCACTCAGCAGCTATTTGAAAAATGTATCTCCAAGCCACATAGTTAAGGGGCGGAAAATTACACATTGTCATTTTGTTAAAGCAGGTGACCTTTTTTATTTGTTAAAATGTTCTACATTGATCAGCTTCAATAGGCATTTTTCAGAGTTGCATGACAAAATCTAAGCCGTGATAAATCAGACTTATCTCATTTGTTTTAGGAACTACAAAATAAGTATTGAGGTAGTGTATTTAATATTTTATTTCAATTTCATTACTAGGGCTGGGCACGTTAACGCGTTAAAAACTATTAACGGCGTTAATTATTTGATCATGCATTAACTCGTTTGTTTTTTTGCATTGGGAGGGGCTTAATGCTGCCACACACAGGTGCTGCACTTTAAATCTCTCCCAGACGGCATAGTTCAGACCTGGGCATCTTACGGCTCTCCCAGTCCGGCGGAGAAAAATAAATAAATAAGATGCACGCCATAAATGCAATACAATGCAATACATGATTGCTTTTGTATAAAGTTAATCAATTGCTGGTCTTTAACATACATCTTTAAGGTAAGCAACAAACTGAACATGACAAAAGGAGGAGTGGCTTGTCCCTCACAGGGACCCTTACTACTGAACAGACTGTTTATGTTGTTCCCTGATAAAAGACAAATGTTTCTTCTTCAGCATGATATTAAGTTGTTTTACATTAGAATAAAATAGTCTATAACATCTGAAAATAAATATAATATTTAATTGAATGACCAGTCATATAGAAGCATTAAAAAAATAAAATATATCTTTTTTTTCTTCCCTAGTTTGATTTATATACTGTTGTTAACTTGCTGTTGCTCCAGAGGGCCTGTTATATTGTTCTAATAACATTACTTTAATTAATCGCAGAAGAATCATGCGATTAATCAGTTAATTTTTTTCAACTTTGCCCAGCCCTAATCATTACTAACATACATGTCAGCATATTTGAGCTGTTAATGTCTTTGAGCTAATGCTTAAGTCTGTAGACTAAAGAAGTAAAAAAATACATAACCCACCTGAAGCATTGTAAAAGACATAAACACAACAATGCAAAACAGTGACTTGATTATTATCAACGTGGTTTCACAGAAATACGTGAAATGACCACAAGCTCTTAGCAGCGCACTACGCGGTGGCACGTGATGTCTGAAAATGACGCGTCAGAAACAATGTATTGTCGGGGTCAACATGTTCCCTTGGAGGGAAAGGTTGTTCAGGAACAACTCTAACTCTGGCGGCAAGCTGTATATATATATATATATATATGTGTGTGTGTGTGTGTGTGTGTGCGTTCTCCTAATCCTCTCAGTCACTGCAGCGCCACTAATTCCTGTGCCACAGCAGTGCCCTGGCCTTACCCTTCACTGTGAACCGAATTACCTCCCTCTGCCCTTATTTCACTCTTTTTCTCCCCGCTGGTAGTGTGAGACGTTCAGAGTTGATTCATGTTTTAAGAGCAACACGATCAGGCACAAACGCACGAGTACTGCTCCACAAAGCCAAACAGAGTCGTGTGAGTAGTGTAACTGGGATAACTAATTTCACAGACTAGCCAGGGGGGTCAGGTATAATCTGAACACAAAACATGGAAAAGGGAGATTGGTGTCTTTGTCTCTTTTTAAAAAAACTACAAAGCTGAAATAAATGGTATGCAGCTATCTGTGTAGGATTGTGTTCTAATTGTCAGTCGAACACACGGCTCCTTATGTTGCTGCTCTGATAGCGACCACAAACCCAAAACTAATGTTCACGTGTGGTGTTATTAGATAGTTCAAGTTCAGAAATAGTCATTTGGATGTTTCACAACAGAGGAAAGCAGACAGCGTTGTATGTCTTCTGAAATTAAATGTGCACCCATTTGTGACAGAGCATAACAGATGGCAGAGAAATAGTCACATTTTTGAGGCTTTGAAAGAAAATGGTGTAGCTTATTAACTACCATTTATGATAGAAAATTATATATTTTTTGTCTGTAAAGTTGTGTAAATTCTCCAAATTGCATTTTCAGTAAAGAAATGTCTGATGGTTAGCATTGCGGCGTGACCTCTGACACATTTCTCGTCCCTCTCTATCTGTTGAAGTGTCATTCTCTGGCTCTAATTGTAAAAAAAAAAAAAAAAAAAACATCCCACAGTGGTCCAGCAGAGACGAACAGGGAGTCAGCGAGTTCACGGGACCGACCGGGGTCCATCCTGGATGGAAAGTTTTTGGAGAGCGAGACGAGCGGCCCCCCCCTCTGGGGCCCCTAAGGCTAACGTGATCCCCCCATTTGTGCTCCTATCATAAAGAATGCGCCTGCTAAACCACTTTCCCACCACTAAGAGGATTACTAAGGTAATGCTCCTGAATCAAGCGATGCTCAGGCACATCTAGACATTGGGAAGCTCAATTTAATAACTTGGGTAGTTTGCTGGAGTGACATTTTACCCCCTGGGTTGAACTGGGTGCCTTACCTGGACGTTTGGCTTAGAAATGCTAGCTCGCTAGTCATTTAGGCAGGTTTCCAAAAGTAGAAACATCTAAATTGGTGGTGATACCTGCCTTGGAATGTTTGGAATTCAGTTGTGCTCTTTGTCTCTGTTGTTGTCCTGCGGAGCGAATGCACGGTCATCATGTGCCTTCTTTGACACACATGGAGACACCAGCCATTTCTTTTCACCTGGTAATAAGAGTACTCACTCCTAGATTTCGCCCTCCCAAGCAACCAGCAAGAGCCACAAGGACATGATCCCTCACTGGCTTCCCACCCGGGAAAAATATTGGTGATGAAGAATTTTCTCAAGACTGTAGGCAAGCTCTTCACCGTTCTTCAGATGATGTGAACATTAAAACAGCAATGCATGAAATGGACATTCGGCTCCTTATTTAATTCTGGTGCACAAGTTGAAGGTTTGTTAGGGTATTACAAATACTATTAGCTGGCACCAGTTTATTAGTACGTTTCTAAACCGAGACGACGGAAATTTGTGCACAATGAAGAAACTGACTGGCATGGGAATCTGTCTGGAAAATTAAACTCGCAACTGTGACATTGAAGGCAAATCTGCTGGAGCTCAGTCCAAACTGTGCAGAGAATCCAGTGATGGTTGTTAGACCTTGTTAGTTTTCCCACTGTGTGAGGAGGCCGTGTTTAGCTAAGGCGTGTTTACGTAGTGGCCCTGATCCTGTCGCAGGCCTCACGTCCGATCAGGATCAACTATGCCTCTGTGTGTGTGTGTTTGTGTGTGTGTGTATGTGTGTGTGAGCGACGGGACTCACTTCCTCTTTGGCGACTTGTTTGCTTTTCAGTCTGATGGCTACCAGCCTCCTTTGTGTCGCCAGCGTCATATGGCGGTTGCATTCACGTACTCGATGCCCATAAAAAAAAGGACACACGCACCTACAAAACAATTTTCTTCAATGGAAAATTTGTAAAATCACTACTGAAAAGGACCAAAATGGTCCACAGGAACACAGCTTTTTTATCCAGGTGGCTCATTGTGAACCAGAACACCAGTGTCTCCATCTCTGCCTAACCTTTCTCCCGTATGGAAATAACCCAGTTACCCCCAACACGTTTGACCCCCCACAGATCCTCACATTTGCTTTTTGTTCACACCTGGAGCCAGTGGAGAAAAACCCAACGACCTTTATTTTCCTAATAAAGAAAGGCCGATCATGAGATCTCCTCCTTGGAAAAGAAAAAGAAAGTTGTCCGTCTATATTGTAATAAAGATCCTCCTTAGAGGTTGACTTTTCCAGGAACGCTCACAGTGGGGATGAGGTGAATAAGGTTGAGGAGCAGGAAAATCCCCACTCTAAAGTCAGGGAAAATGAAAAGTTAATAAGTATAGGCTGGGGGGAGAGGGGCAGGTGGTGTTAGCGATCTGGTACGAACACAGTAGGGGAGCTTGGTGGGAGACTGGCAGTTAAATATGATGTACTTAGAGGTATTTGTTTGGGCAGTGGGCAATGGATTTACGTGAGAAAATAGATGGCTACCGAAGGGGTGATTAGCTTCCAATGAGAAAATATTAATATATATATATATATATATATATATATATATATATATATATATATATATATATATATAAATCCATACAGCAAGGCATCCACGAGATGTTAGCCAGTTGGAAATTCTGGCTTTTACATTTAAATTATGGTTTTTATATATTTAACAAAACAGTTGTTTTAACCTCTAGATTATTAGACCTCTGCTCAGGTAGAAGGTGGAGCTGAATTTTGTCACCAAACTCCATGTACTCATTAAAAACATCAAGGAAGAACATAGAGCCGCCTTTACAGGTAAGCTGCTGGCATTGTGGTTGATTTGTAAGAAAGTTTTAAGACTGGTATATGTAATACAGTAATATATGCACTGTAAAACCTACCAGCTCATCTTAATAAAAGAAGTAAGCTAACCCAACTTAAATGGCATAGAAAGTTGTAGTTACTTGAGTGATACACTAACATGAACTCATAAGTGAACTGCAGTCATAATGACTCAGTCATTTTGAGTTTGATCAACTTCTGGTAGACTTTCATGTTATGTGTATCAATTCCAATGAGTTGTATTAACTCATTTGATCTAAATTGATTTTATAGACAGTGGATGTGTTCGAAAACTTAGCTGATCCTTGATCTGTCGTTAAGACAGGTGTCTGTAAATGTAAATTTTTCTGCGTTTTTTCGCTTTGATTTTTCAAAAGTTACCGAGAAATATACACTGTACTATCCGATAACACCGTTATTGTAACTAGCAGACCGGAAGGGTCTGTCTCTTCCTGCGACGGAGTTTCTGCTTGTTGTGAAGTGGGCGAGTCTACCCAGCATGCAGTTCGGCACAATTATTACAATTATTAGTGTTACAAATAGTTTGTGTCACAAACTGTTGTGTCGTGGTGTTTTACCCTGTTAAAGAGCGTTAGTTGTGGGTTATTGATTGTTGTTATAAAGTTTTGACCATGACTAAAGTTACAACCATGACTAAAGTTACAACCATGACACGTAAGTAGCTCCGACCGCTGTGCCCTCAGTGGTGAAAAAAATAAAGGTCGTTATGGCTATGCGGTATATGAAAAATTCATACCGTATGGAAATTGAACCGGTATACCGCACAGCCCTATGTGTAATGTTCTGGTCAAGTAATCATATTGGTTCAAATAAATTCATTCCATCTGAGTTCATACAAAAATTACAAATAAGTTTAAATAATAAATATGTTTTAAGTTCAATACAAAGAATGGAGTTAGTACTAGTCATTTATTTACTTAAGTATACCTAACAATAAATACTTGAGTTAAGAGTACTCCATTTAAGCATTTTTTTTCCACTAAAAGGATTTGAGTTATTTAACTTAAATGGTTCAAGGCAATCGGTTTCCTTAAACTATTTGAGTTGACTTCACTCATCAGGTTTTACAGTGTGGTTGTAACATAGAGAAAACAATTAACCCCAGACACAAGCAGGAACAACAACAAACTAGAATCACCATCAAGTTCAATTAACCTGAGGTAACAAAAGTTGTTGATCCTGTTTAGGGAGGCACTGCGGC
The DNA here is from genome assembly GCA_038501785.1 of Myoxocephalus aenaeus. Lineage (NCBI taxonomy): Eukaryota > Metazoa > Chordata > Actinopteri > Perciformes > Cottidae > Myoxocephalus > Myoxocephalus aenaeus. The sequence continues at coordinate 1,115,435 of JBAMJR010000053.1, forward strand.
TGTCCATTTAGCGTATGCATCTAACACTTAAGAGCACATTCAAGTAAACAACTTTCGGGCGAGGTCATGCTACCTATCCGGCCCTCCCAGTTGTCTACAGGCTCCCACAGTCACACTGCAACCAGCGCCCGTTGCTTTATTCGGTTCAAAACATGAGGAAACGGTTTCTTGGACAAGGTTTCTCTATGTTTTTTTATTATTATTTCAGTGAACACATAAAGTAATAGTTAAAAATGTATTAGTTCGGTAAGAAGATTGATACCACACTTCTGTCTGTACTGTAAATAGAAGCTATCGAGCCAGCAGACGCTTAGCTTAGCATGAAGACCAGAAGCAGGGGGAAACAATTAGGTGAAAACAATCGGCCTCTAGAGCTCACTGATTAACATATCCTATTAGTTTAATCCGTGCACACACAAAAAAAACACAAAAGTTGTGAGCTAGCTAGCTCGTTGATAGCGAGTTAGCTATCAGTTTCCTGGTTCCAGTCTTTATGCAAGGCTAAGCTAGTCGTCCCGTCTCTTGAGGCTTATTCATCGTACAACATGAACGTGGAATCGATCCTCACTTATTCTCGCCCAGGAAGCAAACAAGTTCCCAATATGTTGACTTATTTCCTTAAAAAAAACAAGAGTCACAAGCACTCACAAATAACTCATTGTTTGACCAAAGGTAGTAACCTGATATCACCGCTTGCCAGATCCTCTGACTAACCACATGTATATATATATTTTGCACAATCCCAGCTATTTCTATTTTATTTTATTATTATTATTATTATTTTTTATTATTATTATTGTATATATCTTTTATCTTTCATCCTGCTGTTTTTATTTATTTTGTTGTAAGTTGCTGCTACCCCCGACACCAAATTTCCCCTCGGGGATTAATAAAGTATATATTCATTCATTCATCTCCCCAAGCTAAACAGCTTTTTGTGCTCGGTGTTGTTTCCTGGACAGCTGACCTTTTCATCTCCTTCTGAACGGGCCAGCAGACTCGTTTACAGTCAGAATGTTTAGGTGCAGACACCAGAGTGTTTTATGTTCTCGCCTGAGCACCAGAGTTTAAACAAACTGCTTCTAACATGGATCAGAGCTTGTGTCTCACTAACTATCAAGTGTAATGAGGACAGTACCATGAATAAAAGCGAAAGCCTTCTCTTTTCATTCCTGCGTTTCTCATATTCTCTGTAGTTAATCTTTCTGGGGTGACAGGATGTGTCTTATTTACCACATATGAAAATGGCATTTACATCTACACGTTGCATCAGTTCCTGCACATGGGTGTGCAAACAAATTGTTCACTTGCGTTTGTTTTCAATCAAGCCTGAACACACACATGCACACACACCCATACGAGTTCAGTGAGCAGCATTGTTGTGGGTTTGCAGACAGAGGCGGCTCACTCACGATACTGTGCAGCGCCTCAGTGCAGACGGCGTGACAGTGAGAGCCTTGTTTCTTAAACTTCTCAGAATCGGCTCCCAATGTACTTGTGAGGCACCATGTGATAAAGTCAGCGCTATGTGTAGCAGCAGCAGTTGAAGTGGTTAGTATTAGTGCAATAGACACAGCAGAGTTGTAGCAGTGGAAGCGCTAAATGGACTGAAAGTCTAGTAGTGCTGGCAGGCAGAGTAGTTTTGGTTAGCCAGCTCGTTTCACCTTCCACTCACTTTTTCCCCACTTTGCACCTGCTCTTGTTGACCTATGTGACCCCGCCCTCTCTCTCCTGTCTAAACATGCTCCCTGGACCACATCGCATCAAGTGCTGTGTGTATGTGTACTTGTATGCCTGTGGATGCGGGTAACTGGGGACCGGTGTTCCGACCGAGTCCCCTACCGCACTGTGCCCCCGCTCCAGTTTCCTGATCCGTCTTAGATCTGCCGGGTCGAGCTAAAGCCCCAAACAAAGGCTCGCACACAGAGAGAGAGAGACCCGCACAAATGGACTCATGTGTGACCGAGGGCAGAGGAATGCACAATGTGTGTGTTTGTGTGTGTGCGACACTGAGATTATGAGGAACAGTGAGCGAGAGAATCAACAGAAGTGTCCTTTCTCTCATGGATGTGTCGCCGTTTGAATTATTCATTTCTTTATGCCAAGTGTGTGTGTGTGTGTGTGTGTGTGTGTGTGTGTGTGTGTGTGTGTGTGTGTGTGTGTGTGTGTGTGTGTTATGACTGTGGTCTGGTTTGCCGTTGTTCTGCTCAGGCTGCTGTGTGTGTGTGTACTTGTACGACTATCTTTGTGAGGACCAATTACGAGTTTCAAACCTTAAGAGTGAGGACATTTTTGCAAAGTGCGGTCCTCACGTTGGAACACACATTCAAAGGTGTTTGAGGTTCCAGGCTTGGTTTTAAGTTTCAGGTTTGAATTAAGTTTTTTTACAAGGTTGTGTGTGTGTGTGTGTGTGTGTGTGTGTGTGTGTGTGTGTGTGTGTGTGTGTGTGTGTGTCTTCTCTTGTTCCCTAACTCGGTTATAGGCCATGAGTCAAGAAACCTGTGCAGTAATCTGCACACTGTTGTGGTGAGTTTCTGAATGCAATGAGATGCATGTGAGCTTAAAAATATATCGCATTTATTTTTTCCGTCATGCTGAAAACAAAATTGCATAAAGAAACTGAATGCAATGACTTTTGTTTGAACCAAAAGTATTTTTTATTTTATACTATATATAAATGTAGGTGACTGACGATGCATCTTCTAACTTGTGAGCCTACTTTTTGCTAAATTAAAGCATTCTCCACCAGCAACAGAAACCAGTCTTTCTGGTTTTGCTTGGCCATCTTCCTCAGAGACCAATAAAAAAGGGAAATAGCTTGCAAGTCACAGTGACTGTGTGTGTGTGAACATTCTGTGAGCCGGTCCAGGTTTAAAGACAACGATGTTTCATAATGTGTCTTCATTGTCAGCTGATGACATTTTACCTCCAGCACTTAAATATGCATTATGTATGTAGCTCTTTATTTGTATTCGTTCTTCACACAATGACGGGACTCAGCTGAGTCAGGTTTCGTAATGCAGTAAACATCGGAGCAGTACAAGTACTTGTAGTAGTATGTGTAAAGGTAGTCGTAATGGTAATAGTAACAGCAGTAGAACAAGTACTTGTACTAGTAATAGTAGCAGCAGTAGAACAAGTACTTGTACTAGTAATAGTAACAGCAGTAGAACAAGTACTTGTACTAGTAATAGTAGCAGCAGTAGAACACATACTAGTACTAGTAATAGTAGCAGGAGTAGAACAAGTACTAGTACTAGTAGCAGCAGTAGAACAAGTACTAGTAATAGTAATAGTAATAGTAGCAGCAGTAGAACAAGTACTCGAAGTAGTATGAGGAAAGGTAGTAGTAATAATAGCAGTAGTAGAACAGGTACAAGAAAAAGTAAAAGTACTAGAGGTAGTAGTGATGGTGCAATAGTGCATTACTAAAATATTACATGTAGTAATGCAACAAGTTGTAGTAATATAGTAGTAGTGGTAGTAGTTCAAGTCCTAGAAGTAGAATGAGTAACCGTAGTGGTAATACAAGTACTAGAAGTATAATCAGCAAAGGTAGTAGTAGTAAGAGTACTAGAGGTAGTAGTGACAGTACAGGTACTAGAAGTAGTACATGATTAGAAGTACTTAATGTAGTAGTGCAAGTAGTAGTAATATTACTAGTATTACTACTGTATTACTAATTCTGTTCCAGCAGTAAATCTAGCCGTGTAGCAGCAGTAAAAGTACTATAGTAGTAGTAGTACTAGTAGAGGAAGCTATTAGACAGGGAGAGCAGCATGCAGTAAAACGTTGTAGTATTCACTGCAGTTGCATCAGAAAGAAGTGTTTAATTTAGGAGAGCTGTGGGATCAAAGGTCACACTGATGACTAACACACTGGACGGTTCTCAGTCATCCCAGCATTAATAATAAACTGGAAACCCGAGCTGTGGAAGATTTTACACACACAAAACACGTGGCCACACACACACACATGGCCAAAAAATGACTTTTTGGCCATGTAATTATTACCTTGATTATATGTGTAAATTCTACAATAAATTATTATTTCAGTCCTTTTACTTTAAAAGGTCACCTTTTATTTAATGTGTTACTTTGTGTTTGTTAGTAATTATGAATCCTTATTTTGATAAGTAAATGTGATCATTCACACCAAGTAATATTAACTAAAATACTGGAGTGACTGTACAACCTGACACAACGAAGTAAAATTTACTTGGGGAATACAAGTAAACCTGGCAACTAGGGCTGGGCGGTATGGCCAAACATTCATAGCACGGTATTTTGTAAGATTCTGGCGGTTTCACGGTATATCACGGTATTTTTTTCGAATAAAAACATTAATTCATTGATGCCGAAAAGGACCGCTGGCCAACTGAAAAGCTGTTGCGGGTGGTGAACAGCTGTTTTTACGTTGGTACATTTGGTGTTAGGAAGCTAAACCTGGAGGGACTTAGGACCCAGGGAAACTCCTGCGATGTGAAAGTGGGCGACTCTACCCATCATGCAGTTCGGCAGTGTAATTTTATAAATGTAGAATTATTAGTGTTACAAATTGTTTATGTGTCACAAACTGTTGTGTCGTGATGTTGTACCCTGTTAGTTGAGCATTAGTTGTGGGTTATTAATTGTTGTTATGTAATACAACTAGCTCTGACCGCGCCCCCAGTGGCGAGCGGTGAAAAATACATGTTGCTGCCTGCCGAAGAGCGACAACTGTTGTTACCATGTGCTGCACTCAATAAACGTCTAAAAATAAAAAAATATAAACGGTTGTTATGTCTATATGACGGTATATGAAATCTTTATATATAAAGATTACTATCAAAGGCTGAGTCAAGATTACTATCAAATGTTGAGTAAATGTTATGTCTCAGGAAGTCATTTTCAAGTAAAAAAAAAATTCAGCGCACGCACACACACCTGACCGTGAAGGAGAGCCAGGGGTGTGAGGAGGATCAGGGCGGCCGCTGTCCCATGACAGCGTCTGTGCGTAATCTCCTCGGGACAGGGAGGTCGGCTTTGAAGCTCCACTCACAGCCTGATCCGGAGCGACACACATCCAGGACCCCTCGAGTCCACTTATACATCCAAAAGGTCCACGGAGGTGATTCCCAGCACACTTCTGCAGAAACAAGGAACAAATATGACTTTTTGGATAATGAATAGTGTTAAATAACGTCTAGTTCAAAAGGAAGTCATGGGTTTATCCTGTAATCATCATAAGGTGACTTTCGATGCTCCTATTATGATCACATAATTTATTTTGAGCATTTTAATGCCACTGTTGCAGTATTTATATGGCATTTATGGATAACAAAGAAAAGAAAATAACTGTAAAAATGTCCTGTGCTTTTTCCCGTCTCGAGTCCGTCGCTGTGTTTGTATACAAAAGCACGTCACCGCTGTGCGTAAAACAGTCTCCACCTCCTCCCCCCAGGCCACGCCCCCTCCTCTCTCTCTCCCCCTCCTCCTTCCTGCCTGTAGGTCTGGGCTGATGCAATGCTCATCTTTATAAAAGGGTCCCCACCCCTCCTCCAGCAGAACTGGGTTTTCTCTCCGAGCGCACCGCATCTCTGGGAATGTTTTGGTGTAATTAATCGTAAATCTAAATCTTTTTTTTCCTCGGTCAGTTTATTCTAAGACTGTCTTTTATTATTACTCGACTTGAACGCCTTCAGCTGGTGTTTTGAATCGAATCCCGTCTGTAATAGGCCTTTCCATTCATTTAACTATTTATTCCTATTCAAACGTAAAAACACACCAGAAGGACCAGTCGGCTTTTGTGAAGAAACCGTCCGGACATTTGCTTTGTGTGTGTTTTTTTCCACTGAAAGGATTTTACAGGCATCCTGCCACATCTTCACAAGGTAAGACTGCCGGCATCTCTTCATTTACAGAATGTCTGTCTGCCAATACATTCCCGGATGTAGGCGGCGCAGTGTTTGGGAGATAATTATAAGCTTTTAAGTGCTAGACTTTTTAGTTTTCTCTTTAAATAATGACTTCAATGTCGGTCTTTTGTTTGTATTTTGAGTCTCATTTAAAGAAACGCGTGTGCGTAACGTTGGCAGCTCCCTTGGGGGTAACTACTAATTAGCCAGTATTAAAACTATTTCCTGCCATATTGTCTGTGTGGGTCTCCTTCTAATGAGACTAAAAATGTCCTTTCCGAGAGTCCCAAGGCGTTACGTCTCAGCAGGCCAGCCCTGGCCCAAATAAATAAATAAACAAAGCGGTGTGACAGTGATGCTGCGCAGTGTGGACTCATACGGTGGCACAGGGTGGACCACGGGTAATTAAACACGAGCCGAGCAGAAAGGGAAATAATGCAAACACGCCTCTGTGAGTGTGTGTGTGTGTGTGTGTGTGTGTGTGTGTGTGTGTGTGTGTGTGTGTGTGTGTGTGTGTGTGTGTGTGTGTGATCTGCAAAGGCTCTAATCATAAACCTGGCTGCGTGTCGGAGCGCGAGCCTCTGCGCAAAATGGAGAGCCGTGCCCCTAATAAGGGACAGCACGTGCCATTGTTTCCAATCGGAGCCGGCCATGGGCATAATGTCATTAAATGGATCTGGCTTCCACCTTTTGCGCTCTGTGCGGATCTACATGTGCGCACTATTTGGTTATGAGAGAAAATATATGCTATTATATTATATTATGAATATCAGATTTAGAATATCCACATGGGATGTCTTATTGTCAGCTCAACGTGCGTTATAAACGGCTAAAGGCTGTTCAGTGTGCGGACGCCGACACCCTGTTTTCATTGCACTTTTTGAAATGACTTCGGAGGGAAATGGGCGCAAAGTCAGCGGCGCGTACTGCGGTTTTTCTTTTTCGTTGTTGTCATTCAGCGTCTCCATCGGGGCTGAGGAGGACTCGGGTGCCGGGCTGGTATTTTTCCACTGCCGGTGCGTCAGCCCCCCCTCCTTCCCCCTCAGCCTCCGCCTCCTTCCAAAAGCAACGTCACATGCTGAGAGACTCACGGCGCGCGCCCGCGCTCTCCAATATTGATCATTCCGAAGGGAGCGTGAACGCGCACAGCTAGAAATAAGAAGGCGTTTGGCAGAAATGCATACAAATGAATAAAATAAATAAAAGTTCAATTAAAAAGTGCTCTTCTCTTTCCCCCCTCCTCTCTGAAATGAACAGCATGAAACAGCCGTCGACCAGAACGGAGATGAGCCGCTTCAACATCTCTCCCGAAGACGACAGCAGCAGCGCCAACAGCAACGAGTACACCTACTGTCCCACGGACTGTCCGCAGAAGGTCCCACTGGGCGGGTGAGACGGGCTTTCAGATGTGTCTGAACGTGCACAAATATGAGCCATAATCAACACCCTTGCTTTGAATGAAACTAACATCCTGCTCTCTTTTATTCCCCCGTGAAGCCAATACTCTGACATCGAAGCAGAGAGTCAAAACTTCCTCCCCGAGCACAACCTGGGCAAGAAGAAGTATGAGACCGAATACGTAAGCGCTTCTCCGGTCCTGCCGACTCGTTCCTCGTCCTTGATCACGCGCACGTCCTCGTTTCCTAACCTGCGAACCTTTCCTCCCCCCTCACAGCACCAGGGCAACGCCTCCTTCGGCATGTCCGTCTTCAACCTGGGCAACGCCATCATGGGCAGCGGCATCCTGGGTCTGTCCTACGCCATGGCCAACACGGGCATCGCCCTGTTCGTGTAAGTTCTTTAAATGTTGGATGCTGAGGGGTTGGATGCTGAACAACAGCAAAGCACACGGTCATCCAAGTGAAAGGAAGAAGCACAGCTCAACACGGGCTGGCTTCAGTTTCACGATATGGATGCAGGTGTTGTTTTGTCTGCTGTGTCAAGGTCGAGTCTCATGATGTCCTCTGAAGGGTTCCCCACCTGCCAGCAGTGTGTGTGTGTGTGTGTGTGTGTGTGTGTGTGTGTGTGTGTGTGTGTGTGTGTGTGTGTGTTCGACCCTGAGTAGCAGATTACACCGGGTTCGAAAGTTGACAAACGCTCATCGCCGCAGTTCCCCGCTATCATGTTCGCAGGAGATAAAACAGTGGAGAGAATGTTCAGCTGTCGTGGGGAAAAACGGAAAGTTCTAGTTCAATTCTATTGCAAATAGATTTTTAAATACGAGCACCCCCTATGGGTCACCCAGAGCAATAGGAGATCGCAGTGTGTACAAGTTGTCCTTCACTTTTACAGCTCATGTGAGGAAGTTGTAGCCACCAGTTGTGATGCGGATTCCTTCATGTGTCTGCATTTCTGAGGAATAACCGTCAGTTATGATGCTGCTTTTTCCTCAAATCATATTTAAGAGATACTGTTTTAAGACGCCAAAGGTTCTTCACTAACACACAGGCAGCACTGAACCCCAATCAGTTTACCGACTGAGACTCAAGCCCTCACCAGGCAGGCAGCAGCTAAAAGAAGACCAGTGAAGTTGTTCACGGAGTATAAATATAGTCTGATCTCATAGGTTACCAAATTACTTCGGGCTTCACCAAATGGCAGTTTACAAACACAGGGAGCGGCGCGGGGAAGCGGCTTAGCCGAGCTAATCCCGCCGTCTTTGGGTTAGGGTTATGTAAACGGGCGGCTTACACACAGATCGGGGCGCGGTTCACCGTCACCGAGCGACCGGCCAATCGGAGCCCTGCTTCGGCAGGATGTCGGAGATTATGAAGAGCGTCATCGGAAAGATAGCTTGTCTGTTTGCATTGCGAAACGCCGGCCTGCTGCTCCTCTCATCGGCAATTACAGTTCAAGTTTAGTAACCTCTTGCCGAACACGCTCACTCCCCATGAAAGGTCCCCACAAAGCATATATTTGTTGAGCGGCGGCGTGTGAAGAGATAACGCGCGGACCGCCACGATGATGTCAGAGGCGGGCGGATGAGCGACCGGTCAAAGCAGCTGGGCGAACGCTTGCAGGGGAGGAAACGCCTTTTTTAACACCGCTCCTAAAATGGTCAGGAGATTAATTTTCACCTGGACTATTAATACACGCGCGCGGGCACATATTGCTGGCATTGCAGCGTCCGGAGAGGGAAACCGTTTGTTCTTGCTGACGCTGCATGTGAGGCCAGATACCTGCAGACCTATGCTGCATTCAAGGTCTTTGGGAATCAGGCCAACAACGAGAACGAAAAAAAGGGGAGGAAATGCAGATTTTTAAAAATGATCTGATCTCTGACCCTTTTCTCAGAAGATGATAACAGTCACCGGCCACTCTTTGGGGAATATCTTTCTTGAATTAATATTCTAATATACTGTGAATTAGTTTAAGCTCTTGAGAAAAGCAGAATTTGTCCAAAGACCATTTGAGTCATTACGAGGGTGCATTGGTGGTCTGATTTTCACGTTAGCTAAATGTCAGTGTGTTTATAAAATACATTTGCCATTGCACTGGCCTTTAAAGCCCTGCATTAAATAATAATCTGCTATAGATGTGCGCCTTTAACAGCGACTCTGCGGTTTCTCCTCGCTCGACATTCAGCTAAAGATCCCTCTCGTCTTGTTTACAGGATTCTCCTGGTGTCCGTCGCCATCTTCTCCTTGTATTCTGTCCACTTGCTGCTGAAGACGGCCAATGAAGGAGGTGAGTCACGCGAAAGGTCGCGTGTGCGCGTCTAAACTTCCCTCTGGCTTCTTGGAGCGACTCTCTGGATATTAAATTGCTCCCTCTGCGTTTTCCCTTTAAAGGTGCGCTGGTGTACGAGCAGCTGGGTTACAAAGCCTTCGGGATGCCGGGGAAGCTCGCCGCTTCCATCTCCATCACCATGCAGAACATCGGAGGTGAGCGACTGCGGACTTCTAGCAGCAGAGACGACTTGTTTTTAGAAGGGTTGCGCAACTATAATTGAACTCCTTGTCTGTATTTATCCACCCTGGGTTCATTCCACGAGTCACCACACTGCCCCTCTGTCTCTAAACTGACTGCATGGAAAGCTTGGCCCAGTGGAAACCATTGGCTGTGTTTTGGGAATGTAGAACAGCCACCAGTGAACATTTGAGTTGGTCAACAAGCCAAATATTAGACATCAGTCCCCTCCTGGGCCTGCTTTGGCTCATTTGACAGGGAAGTGTACTAACTGCCGTTTCTGTCTTTCCAGCCATGTCAAGCTACCTCTACATCGTCAAATACGAGCTGCCCATCGTCATCAAATCCTTTGTAGGAGCCAGCAATGTGTGAGTGACCCAATATTTCATGAGCTTCCTGACTCATACATACGTTTGATGACCTGCAGGTCTTGAAAAGTTGAAAACAAAAAGGTGCCTTTAAGGTGTCGAGGCTGATTTGACGGGTCTTAAAAGGCGCTCTGTTGAGTTTTCTTGTAAAAGTTATGTTTCCAAAACAGGGACCCACCACTAGCTTTCACTTTCAGCATTCATCATTTAGGGGCTTTATTGTCGTCAACAATTGGAACATAGGGAGGCAGAAATAGGAAACGAGCAAATAAATATGAATATGTAGCCTAAAATATGTTTGTTTTAAATGCGAGAAAGACAGTATGTTGCTAACAAACTAAGTTCATGACCTTCTAGTGGAGGTTCTGAACTTTGAAACCAGTCTGACCAGATTTCCAAGAAATAGCTGAGCGGATTAACCGGATAGAACCAGACGAGTCGATTCTGGTCGAAATCTGACCATCCGATCGTGTTTGCTGCCATAACTATTAACCAAATGTCAACACGGGCGTCCCAAAGTGATGTCCGCAGGGTCAGGGTCTCAAATACTTGGCAAATGAACGGATGTATTGGAGAGAGAGAAAACAAAAAAAAGCACATTTCCAAACAGAAGGCTTTTTAAATGAGGTGTAAGAGAGAGCAGCGACTGAGGCACTCGAGGTGAAGTGGCCCATCAAGCAAAATGGCTGCCGGTTGTTTTTGAAGTGTCGGCGGCGGGGCGGGGCGGTGGGGTTGGGGTGTCTGGACGCTTTAAAGGGCCGGACAGTGCTCAGCCTGTGCCAGCGGGGGCTTCAAAGAGCCCTTTTAGAAGCCGCGGCCCCGGTGCCGCATCGAGACGGAGCGCGGCATGAGCTCACCCGCTTCCGCGTTTGAAAAATGGATGTGGCGTCGGCTCCTCGGTGCGGCTTTGTGGAATCTATTTCTGGGGGGGGCGACGCAGTCGTCCCGCGCGGGGCCCGGTTTGCGTCAGCGACGTCAAAGTGGACTGAATGTGACGTTTTCTGAGCCGAATTCTTTGTGCCAATTAGTTTCAGTCTTGTGCCGGTTACTCAGTGTGACGTCAGCCGGGAGAGGGAAGCGTGACGTTGTTTCAGCGTTAAAATTAGATGAGGGTGCATGGAAAGATGAATTGATCATATATATATCACGGAGAAGAGCTGACCTGTTCTGAACTTTGCAAATAAAAGCAGGAAGTAAAAATGTCCACGAAGGCTTAAACAGTGTCACTAAGCTGCTTCTGTCCTGCTGTGTTTCAGAGAGTGGTACACTAACGGGGACTACCTGGTGATGATGGTGACATTCGCCATCATCCTGCCGCTGTCACTGCTCAGGAACTTGGGTAAGCTGTGTGTGTGTGTGTGTGTGTGTGTGTGTGTGTGTGTGTGTGTGTTGTAAAATCGGACGCACTTGCATGTGTGTCTCAGATTGTGCACAATTCAGAGTTTCAGAAGTCATACAAGGAAAACAAGCTTTTAAAAATAGAAACGTCTCGTGAAAAAAAACCAAAACTGTCGCTCATGCTTCTGTTTTGCTCCCCTCAGGTTACCTTGGTTACACCAGTGGTCTGTCCCTGCTCTGCATGGTGTTCTTTCTTATCGTGGTGAGTAAACCGCACCTGTTTCCTCATTCGTCACACACACACACACACACACACAGACACAGACACACACACACCCTCTGTTGGCACATGAGCCAGTCAGATGAGTCTTAGTCAGAGAACAATTTTCAGTTTTTCCATGGAATCCGTTCCACACAGTAGAAGAGTATGATTTACCTGACAGGTTGTTTGTTTTGTTTTGGCGTGGTTTGAGTGTGCGTCTCGTTTCCCGTGACGGGCAAAACGCACAATCTGCAGCTCATCAGCTAATTTAACCTTCAAACTGCCGCTCGTCCTCCAGGTGATCATCAAGAAGTTCCAGCTCCCGTGCCCGCTCCCCATGGACGTCGACGCTCTGAACGAAACCATAAGCAAAGTGCTGAACACCACCTTGTCCCACCTGAACCTCACCGCCGTGGACTACAGCGACGACACCTGCACGCCCAAATACTTTGTCTTCAACTCTCAGGTAGAGCTCTCGATGAGGCGCGAAGCATCTTCTGGACTGAAATGTGTGCTGAACCAAAACTAAACATCCTTTTGAATATTTGGGCGTTAACGTAGACTTTTTTTTTTTTTTCTCCCCCCAGACTGTCTACGCCGTTCCCATCCTGACCTTTGCCTTCGTGTGCCACCCCGCCATCCTGCCCATGTACGAGGAGCTCAAGGAGTGAGTGCGCACTTTCTTTCTTTTCTTACTACACACCACAGCTGCTTTCTTATCAGGTTTCTACCTGGACTTTATCTCACGCTTGTATACAAACTAAATGGAGCTGCTCTCCCTCCCCAAACAGCCGTTCTCGCCAGAAGATGCAGGGCGTTGCCAATGTGTCCTTCCTGGCCATGTTCATCATGTACCTGCTGGCCGCCCTCTTCGGGTATCTGACCTTCAACGGTGAGTCGATTTGACGTGGGAAAGCTATTTAATGTGCATAATATGAATATAAGCCGACGGTACGGCTGAACAGTTTTTGTCTGTAGCTAAATCCTAAGTGATAGAATTCATAGTTCATTTGAAGAGAAGCAAAAATATGGCATTAAAAACATGCTAAAACTCTCAGGAACAGATCGGCTGTGTGGGTTTACGAGCGGCCATTGTCCCGAAAACTAAACGTCAGAGTGGATCGATCATCCAAAGTTACAGGACGGCGCTTCCTGGTGCAAATTAAACAGCGAGTATCTCTCCCGGAAAAACTAAACAAAGCGCAGGACTCAAGGCCTGTTGCGCAAGAGTGGGGGGAAAAGTCCAGCTGACCAGTGTGCCGCCATGTTTGTGTTCCCGTTTGTCACGGCAGGAACATCTGGTTATACAAGAGCCTGATAATCAGGAAGAGACTCCTGCAGCCGTCCGGACAGGGCGAAGGCCCGCTGTGGGGGCGGTGCACAGTTAGAGTCAGGGCAGTTTGGAGGTTATGAAATCGCTGTGACGTCTGTTCTAACCTGCTTGTCTGGGTTAGTCAGCTTTAGGACACGGAAACAAAGACTGTGGAATTGGAAGCAACAAAAGAAAGAAGTACTCAAAAAGAGGCGGAAGTCACGAACCGAGCAAATGTTTCACAAACAAGTTTGAGTAGGTTTCAGATATTCAAAAAATATTTTTTACGCTCTAATGAAAGCGTTTCACGCTAGATTGTTTCTTAACGTGTTCTCTAAAGAATACCAGTCTCCAGGTATTGTAGCACGTCTTTGAGGCTTGGTAGATAAATGCTAATATTGGCGAGTTAACATGCTGAAGTTAACCGTGGCGTTAGCATGCTAGCAGCTGAGGCAAAGGAAAATATAATAGCTCGTAACTATTAATTAAACTAATAACACGTTTCTTCATTCCGGCAAATGCTTTGGATTCAGTTTGGAAAAAAAAGGCCTTTTTTTTGTTTCAGCGTGTTTTTATGAACGTTATAATTATAAAACCTTTGTGAATCGCGCTGAGTGTTGCCCTCAGGTCTAACGGTCTTTCTGTCTCTCTACACAGTGCACGTGGAGCCTGAGCTGCTGCACACCTACTCCAAGTACTACAAGTCTGATTTGCTCCTGCTGATCGTCCGTCTGGCCGTGCTGACCGCCGTCACGCTCACCGTCCCCGTGGTGCTGTTCCCCGTAAGTGTCAAAGAGGTCGGACTGGTCTCATCATTGCTGAAGTGAATTCAGTGGGCCATGAAGGATAACCTCTGTTTGTGTCTCTTGTTTGCGTAGATTCGTACCTCCGTCAACCACCTGCTGTGCGCCTCCAAGGAATTCAGCTGGATCCGCCACACCATCATCACCGTGGTCCTGTTGGCCAGCACCAACGCCCTGGTCATCTTCGTCCCCACCATCCGGGACATCTTCGGCTTTATCGGTGGGTGTCTGTGCTGATGTGTGTGATAATGCCATGAAAAGCATTATTTCAAGAGAAAATGGTGATTTAAAATCAAATTCTCTTCCTTTACACAGGCGCCTCTGCTGCTGCCATGCTCATCTTCATCCTGCCCTCGGCTTTCTACATCAAACTGGTCAAGAAGGAGTCCATGAAGTCTGTGCAAAAGATCGGGGTACGGAGTTAGTTCTTACATCTTCATTTGTCTGTTCAACGTCCAGCCTCTTAGCTTAGCTTAGCATACAGATTGAAAACCTTGGTAACACCATCCACCCAGCATCTCTAAAGCTCACTGACTTACATGTTATATGTTTAACCTGTGCACATATATTTGTATGCTAAGCTAACCACATTATATTGAACATAAACACGAGAAATTTCATCAAGAAAGCGAATGAGTGAGTTTCCCTTCAAGTCGCTCGGAGTGAACATGTGAGCTAAATGTGAACTCCTTCTCCTCCCCAGGCCACCGCCTTCCTGCTGTTAGGCTTCTTCGTCATGATCGGCAGCATGACCCTCATCGTCCTGGACTGGATCCACAACGCCATGGCCAGCCCGGTCGCACAACCCGACGGACACTAGAGCTCCCCTTCTCCCCGCAGAGGAGAGCGGAGGCTCTGGACCGCTACGCAACCGACGAAGATCAAACCTATTGTAAAAGAAGAAAAACACAAGAACTCACTTGATGCTCTGCTTTGACTTCCTGAGCGATAAACCTATGCCATTCCCAGAGAATGTATCGAACTTTGTACAGTATGCTGTTATAGGCCACAAAGATGGTGTTTTACTTGTTTCTTGTGTTTTTATCGCAATATTTTTTTTTTGTGCTGTTTTTGCTCAATTTCTTTTTTTTTTTATGTTCTTTTGTAGTTATGGTACAGCTGAAAACAAATATTTGAAGGTGCCTCAAAGCAGCGATGACAGTCGTAGAGTTCAAAATGCAGCTTACACTCAGGTACGGCGTGTGGCTGTGACCTCAGAGCTCGCAACCAATCCTGCTAAGAAACGTACATGAACATCCCGAAGATTGACGAGGCGACTGGAAAGTTCAACCTCGTCGATGGCAATTCTGTTCCTTCCGACATTTGTTTTTTTTTTTTTTTTTTTTTTTTTTTCTTTGCCAAAAATGTATTTGTTTAGCATCTTTGTAAATTGAAAAGCACTTACTGTTCAGCACACTTGTGGAGAAAAACAGTGTCAGTTTTCACGGGCGAGGCCTACGACACCGCCTTCTGAGTATTCGTACCGAGGCTTTGTGACCTTACTTAGTCAGCTTTCAATGTAAAACCCAAAATAAGTCAACAGAACCTGCCTTTTCAAACCCGACACTGGGAGCTGCAGAGTTTCTCATTCGAGGACTCTCACAAAACTGTATTTACTCTTAAAAAAACCTGCTGAATATCTTGTTGGAATAGCGCGTTCAGTGACAACACTACTGCTTTGAGACCTGGAGGCCACTCAGCCTCCAGTGGACCTTAATATGTTTGTCTTTACGGGAGAATACTTTGAATTTGACCACACGCAGTGGTTGTAATATACCTGTTAAACTTGCAGAAAAAAAACAACTTAAAAACTAAAAGTCAGGTGTCCTAAACGGACAACCAGTCTGTCACAATATTTTGAGTGTTTTGTGTACAGATGCGCAGTTTTCTGCTTTCGAAATGTTTCACAAAGAACTGTCACCCGACGGTGCACTGTGCTTCCAACACTAACTTAACACATCACCAAACTGTTGTTCAACATCTATTTATGGAAGACCGTGAAATCAATGTAATTTAATCTATTTTACTATATTTATAAAATATTGTATGTATATATATATATATATATATATCTCTATTGAGTTCAACTGTATATACGCTTTGTTTGAATTTTCTTTTTTTTACAATAATGCATTGGAGCTGTAAAACAAAAGCGAAAAATCCCCACGCTGGTGAATTTGTGATATTGAATTGGCTCCAATGCACCGGAGCTACAACCGTTCATCTCTGTTAAGACTGACTGAATGATCCTACTGTGCTGATTCTGTGAAAACTGTGTTACATGTGGAAGCCACTGATCAGGTAGCAGCAGCAGTCTTGTTTCCTTTTGGGCCCTTGAACAAGAACCATCAGCAAAATGTTCTTGATGCACACCTTGGTTGGAGAGTACATCAGCCATCTCTTGACTTCAGGAGCAAAGAGGGCTACGCCCACCAGTGTTACAGTCTTGTTTCAATGAAACATTATGTACATCCTGTAAATAATGTCCAATTAAAATAGATAAAGATAAACAAATGACGTGTCGGTGTTCTTTGTGCATGTGCCAGCTCATTTTGGTCGGAGAAGAGTTTGTGAATGTGATTTATGAGGACATGGAGTTACAACTGACTGACCTTCAATTGTTGTGGTCAGAATGCTCGTCAACCACAATAAAAGACACGAGGGGCTATATTAATGTCAAATACGTCACAAATTATGTTTAAAACTGTTTTTATTATTGTTTTTGAATGGAACGGCTTATTCATTGCTTTCTTGATTCATAGTTTCTTCCTGACTACAGCATACATATTTTAGAATGCTCCATATCCCCATAAACATACATGAGTGATAAGACATAGTTAAATATGCTCAAGACCAACATCATACATTATTGGTACTGTACTCAGGTACATACGCTTTCTGCCAGCTTCCCTTTCCAGCCTTGATTTTCTTTTGTTCTCCATTAGTAGCAACGTTTGTGAATGTGGTTTATTAGGACAAGAGGTTAAAAACTCTTTGTCAAAGGGTTTATATGAGTTATAGTCCCTCAGCAAGGCCACAAGGGGGCGTTAAGAATAAACTGTGAGGGGGAGTGCATTTTAATTTTGTTTTAGAATATAGGAAAGAACGAAAGTGACAAACGTGTCTGTTTACATGCTGCTTTCATGAAGGGAACGCACAATTGTATACCTTTAAAATGGCTTTGGTCACCCTGTATTAAACCTCCACAATAATGTTAACATATATTAGTTAAATATACTAAAGGCAAACTTTGAATGCTTAAGAAAACCTGCAACGTTTTTTTCCCTTGTTCATAACCCATTAACTCATAAATTCTCAAGATTTTCAAAATGTTAAATGGTATTTACTAGTGCAAACTAGCAGGGGACCGCTTCACTTATACTGGTTTCTCCTGGGATGAACGTCGTCGTCGTCCTTTAAGCCTCCGCTGCTCCCCAGTGGTCATCAGACGACACCACACAGCTGGAGGAAAAGTCTTTCAACCTTTTTCATCCCACAGATACAATATTTAGAGAACTCTGACACAAGATAGGTCGACTCAATTAGTGTACTTTAACATGAGATATGACAGAAATATACAGTGACAAACATTTCACCTCATGTACAACTTCTTACATCCAAGGCTGTAGGTTAATCGTTACTGACCATTGAAACAAACAGTTGACAAATGTTTATTTTTCATTTATTTTGACAGCAAATCTATAATTCCTGTTATTTTGGCTCCATGTTTCACTGCGACCTCCTTACCCACTGCTCTTTTTGCCGTTCAACCAAATTCAAGCGCTCTGACATGTTGTACACACACCGTGTAAACCTGCACAGGTGATATCACTTAATTGGCTGATTAGTCCTCGTCAGGAACGTGTGTGCGCATGCGCGGACAATGGTTGACGGTCATCTCTCCAAGTCCCAGCTTTGTTAGGAGAAGCACAGGTGTTATTAATAACATTAATGACGGCTGTTGCATTCAAGTGTCCCAGTAAATTACAGCAGCGTGGACAAGGACGGAACCCTGAAACCTAAGCAGTTAAACAGAATTCAGCCAATACTCTATAATTATGTATACCTGTGTGTTTTTTACTACTGTGACACGCTGAAGTGTCTCCAGTGAAAACCGGACCAGGTGGCAGGATATACTTCCCAGTAAAGATTCACCCACTGTCTAATTTCCCAGGTTATTGACAACACCTGTCAGGTCTGTGACTCACCGCTATGGATGCATCTGTCCAAGGCGCAGCACCGAAAACAGTAAATACACTTAAAACTCACCTGCTTGCAGAAACAACTCAAAATGAATGTGCTGGATGTGTGAACAAGCAGCTGTGTGATGATGAGGCTGTTGTGCTGCCCCCTAGTGAACACATTTATTCTTTACATGGTTTCATCTGACTAATATTGTATTCTTTGACGGAGCGCTACACTCACGGAGTAGTTTTTTTTACTTGGAGAAAGTAAGGGGGACCCATTGTGTTTTAAAGACAAAGAAAACACATCGGTTCAAAGCTGATTTTTTGGGAAGTGTAGAGCAGAAACATCACAGAAGAGACAAAGGCCCAATCCCAGTGTCCCCATAGGGCTCAAACCTGAAGCCTCACATCACCCGTCAACTGGAGTGTGAGAGACTGAGAGGATTGAAATGGTGAAAATACGAATGGGACAGCACTTTGCTGCAACATATCACATTACCATGACAATGTAAAAATATATTGTGTACAATCGTGGGTATTTATTTTATACGTTTTACTCCGATTAGAACGTCTTCTTTCAGTATTTCCTCAAGAGATGAGACGTCATTTCAAATGATAAATAAATATCTTCTGATTTATGTTCCATCTTTACTCCTTAATGTTGTGTAAATGTAATTTGCCAGGCTGAACACCCATGTGCCGTCCTCTTTGTTTACCTTTTTTTCCTTCCACTGCTAACCCTGTGTTTAACCTCACATGGCTATGAATTGTGGGTAATTCCCTTGAGCAAAGTCTGCATCTAATGCCGACTTGGAGAAAGGGTCCATCAGGGCTCAAAGAGTCAGCCAGAGAGCCCTAAACCCACAGACTTTGCGGGCGCACGCCTCAAAGTCTGTAAGGGTGGAGACTGGGATTGGGCCAAAAAAGAAACACTGGCACCTTTAAAATGGAAAATGGAGGCGTGTTATCCTCCCTTCGCACGAGGCCTCTAACAAACACACAGCAGATCAGGAAGCAGCTACTTTATTTCACTACTCTCTGGATACTTTGCACAGATCGTGTTCACCCATTGACATTTATTACACATTCAGGCCAAGGGTGGGGCTCGTTCCATGTGATCTGCACCCCTGGGACCTGTGCCTTACATTACAAGCTCGCTTCTGATTGGCCATCCCGCTCAGCGTCTCCTCGACCAATCAGGGCCCTGATTACAATCACACTCATCAGATTCCAGCCCTTAAATTGAACCGTGGAGATTAATAAAGGCAATGCACAGTCTTTTTTTTTTAAACTAGGCCTCATCTGAAATATTATATAATATTTTTTTTAAAAGAACGTTGACAATATTCAATTAATAAGCTATGCGATCAGGATGCCATTTAGGAGGAATTCATCGTACCAGCCGGCACCCTGGAAGAGGCTCTCCACGACACGAGCTGACGTAGATGGCCGAGCGTTGCGTCTTTAGTATCAAGCGTCCCACCCGCCACGCGCTCCTTACAGTAGTTCCCCAAGTCACATGATCTATGCAAAATAAAGGTCTCTTTGCATTACAATTTCTGATTGGGCAATTCTTTTTCTAACAAAATATGAAAATCTATAGAAAAAAATCTTCGTTCAATAAAAGGTAGATATCAAAAAAAGAAAATGTCGGCTCTCCGTCGCGTTTCAGTTTGGAGGCTAAATTCCAGCCAGAGGAAATTGCACTTTGAGCAGCTGAATGGGTCCGTGAGGGCGTCGCCACGCCAACAGCAGGGCCGGGTTTCATTTCTTGCGGGCGTGCTTGTATTTGTCCACGTAGGCCTTCACCAGGTTGGCCACCTTACTGGAGTTCACCTCGCCACTCTTGCTGTGACACACCTGAGGAGATAAAAACAGTCGAGGCTAAACACGCGGTCATAATTTATGGCTAGTGTTAGCTTGCGCGTCAAAGCCGTGAGCATGGAGATGTCGTGAGAGCGAAAGGCGGCGTTCTTCTGAGTCTCTCCAAAACCAAAAACACGAGGGCAGAAGTGTTACGAACTGAATTCAATACCGTGCTTAGCAAAGACAAGCTGACGTTGTTAGCATGCCTGGCTAGCTAGCCTTCAGTGGTACTTTAAAGGCTATGGGCGCATCAGAAATAACCTTACTTTGTGGAGTTACAGGCTAGATTTAAATAAATGTGCTGTACACAACTAGTATTTCCCCTCTGTGTGGAAAGCAGGACCTGGATGCTATCCGAGTTTGGGCTAACGCTTAGCTAACACTTAGCTAACACTTAGCTAACGTTTAGCCGCTACATCCTGCTCTTTGCTGGTTTGAGGACGTTTATTCACCGCCGTCACCGGACAAACTCGTTACCAGAGGTAGTGTTACGTTTGGCAAAACCCATCGGGTAGCCTTGTCTCTTGTAAAAGTGAAACATATGAACATCTGAAGTATTTAAGATAAGTAGTCAAACAGGACTACGTTGGAAGGAAAGGTCTAAACATACATTCATACTTCACTAACTAATTCTACTCCGCAATACAAGAACAATGCGGTCTCTTTATTTATTCAGCATGGATAATCGTTTACCTTTTCTACCGCTTTGCGGACAATCTCCTTGTACTCCTCCTTTGTGACTTCCTTCTTTTGGTAATAGGGTTTCATGGCGTTCTTCACTTCATTGACAGCTCTCTCTTGGATCTGTTGTTTCTTAAGCAGAAAGGGGAAAATCAAGATTGCTGGAGAGAAATTTACAGAAACGCACGGACAGATTTTCTCAAAAGGTGTTTTGTGAAGGAGCGACATGTAGACCGGCGGCGGCAGCTTACCTTTTCCTTTTTGGAGCCGTCAGCGTGAGCCTTGTGTTGGCCGTACTGAGTTGTAGAGGACGGCACAACGTGGCTGTAAGCCGACTGGCCGTAGGTCGCCGTTGAGACGCCACCTTTGCTTGGGGTGGGAAGAAGGCCGGGTTTCCCATAACCCAACATCGTATTCCCCATCTAGGACGAACCAGAGAAGGCAGAACCGTACTTTAATATTACATTCTTTCTTTTTTTTTTATATAATATTTTTTATTTTAAATGCTAATGGTTAATCAGGGTTCATACACATTTTGACCAATGGATTTCCATGACTTCTCCATGACTTTTAACCAAATGTCCATGACCAAACATTTTGTGAAATCTGGGTGTAAACATGAAAAAGTGAGTAAATGTAGTATTTAAACTAACAATGAGAATACAAAGCATACAGTAAACCTTAAATGACAAATGAATGAGAGACAATAGTTTGATTAAAAGAATAAACATTTATATAGATGCCTGTATGTATGCCTGCTTATATTTTGAGTGTCTTTCTTTTAAAAGCATATTCATTATTTCCAACTCAGCGTAAATGAACGACATGAACACATGAATATTAGACATTTACATGACTTTTCCAAAACCTTTTGGATTTTGGGACTTTTCCAGGACTGGAAATAACCATTTTAAAATTCCATGACTTTTCCAGGTTTTCCATGACCGTAAGAACCCTTAGGATATACAGTTTTCAAAGCCCATCCTCCCCAGTTACACCAACCTGTGTCGCGTAGCCGTCGGGCTGAGCCGCTGCCGCCTGGCCGCCTTGGTGCATGGGTGGAGGCGGTGGGGGAGGCGGAGGGAGGCCCTGAGCGCCGGCAGCGGGGACCTGAAGCAGCGGGACGGCGGGGTGGAGGTGCACCGGGACCTGAGGAGGCATGCCGTACGGCGCCGCCGGCTGCAAGCTGACCGGCAGGGCTCCTCGCTGGCCCGGCATGGGGTAGTGATGCTGAAGCACGTTCAGCTGAGGCGGAGCCGCGTTCATCACCGGCACCGGAGCGTTACCGGGTACTGCCGGGGCGGAAGGCTCGCTTTTGGTGGCATCTGGAGAACAAGAAAAACTACATTAAGACCTCATCGTTGATGAATGTATGAAAGCTAGAATGGCTTATATTTGTAAGTGCTGTATATTTGTTTATGAGCTATTAAATCAATTTATACAGATAAAAATGTGCATAAGATACACGGTGGAATCAAAAGTGTAAAAATAGATACATGTTCCGGTAAAACAATTAAGACTTTCAAAAGGAATACATTTAAAACTTTTAAGAAATTCCTCTCAAAGTAATAAACTGCAGTTGCCCGAGGGTCATTTCTGTCTCAAAGAGAACACTAATCCCCAGCGCCATGACTACCGCTTGTATTTGGCTGACTCAGTACTTGCTATTCGTCATCTGCATTTCACACTTGTGTTTCTGGAGTGCTGATAAATAACGGCACGGAGAGACCGAGCCGGGTTCAGACCTGCTGCTGCCGGCGGCTCCTCCTCTTGTCGGTTCCAGCCTCCTGGTCCTCCTCGCTCCCTCTTGGAGTAATAATCCTGAACGTCCGCGGGCAGCGTCCTCCTGACGGCCCAGCTGGACGCCGATGACCAGCCCGACCGGTCCATATTGTCTCCCGAGTCGGACTCTTTCCTCCGGCCGCCGCCGCGGTTCTCGTTGAAGCGGCTGTACGCGTCGTTCCCTGAATTGCTGCCTGAACCTGAGAAGTTGTTTCGCGGCTGCCAGCGGTCGCTGCCGCCGCCGCCGCCCCGCCCGGCGCCCCGGCCGCGCTCCGACCCGCCGCGGCCCCGCGACTCCCAGCGCGGGCCGCCGCTCTTGCTGTCGGCGTCGCGACTCTTTTCCGTGACCCAGTCTGGATTTTCCGACCAGGCCTGGCGTTCGGGGGAGCTTTCCGTAGGCACGCCGTTTTCGGAGCGCCCGGCGCCTCCCTGCCTCCGGCCCTCAACGCCGGACCCGCTGCCCTGCTCGGACCGCCAGCCGCCTCTACGCTCCTTCCTCTGGGGAGACTGCTCTCTGGAGGCCGGCCGCTCGGGGCTGGGCCCTCGTCTGTGGGATCTCGTTCTGGATCTGGATCTGGACCGAGACCGGGACTTGGACTTGGAGCGACTCCTGGATCGCCGCCTCCTCCTTTCGCGACTGCGTTCCCTCCTCGAAGAGTCTCTCTCGCCGTCCCGATCCCGGTCCCTGTCCTTCTCTCTGCTGCGAGCTCGGGACGAGCGGCTCGAGGGCGGGCTGCCGTCGCGTTCTCTGGACCGCGAGCGCCTGGACGGTTCTTGCTTGGAGGTTCTTTCTTGCTCTGCCTGGTCTTGCTTCGCCGACCAGGTAGAGGTCGAGGAGTGGAAGCGAGAGCGCCTCTGCTTGCCGTTCTTCCTCTCTTGGCTCCTTTCTCTTTCCTGCCGCTCCTTGTCGCTCTCGTCCTTGGCCCCGTGGCTCGAGGAACCGGCGGGTTCCGCAGAGGCCGAGGCGGCGCTCTCCTTCGGCGGTTCCACGGCGGGACTGTCGGCCCGCTCGCTCATGGGGGAGCCGCAGTCCATGGGGACGACTTTAGTGTCGTCCTTGGATGGACCGTCGTCCTCGGTTACGTCCCCAGAGCCGCCAACTGCTGAAGGCTTAAGTTCGGACGGAAACGTTTTAACGTCGGCGTCCTCGGAGGCTTTCGGTTCCGACGCGGCCGAATTATCCTCAGACTCTCCGGCAGACGGGGAAGCCCGATGTGGAGAATCTTCCCGCGATTCAGCCGTCGCTGCTTTTGAAGATTCTTTGTTGTTTGCTTCTTCTGCACAAATCTCCATGTCGTCGTCGTCGTCGTCATCCTGCTCCGCCTGGTCGTCACAGTGTGGAGACATCAAGTTGTCCAGCAGGGCTTTGTCAGAGTGAGAGGGTGAGGCCCCTTTGTCAGAGTGAGAGGGTGATGGCGAGGCCCTGGTCTCAGAGTGAGAAGGTGATGGTGAGGCCCTGGTCTCAGAGTGAGAAGGTGATGGTGAGGCCCTGGTCTCAGAGTGAGAGGGTGATGGTGAGGCCCTGGTCTCAGAGTCCTTTCCTCCAGAGGAAACTGGGCTTGCTGGCTCCTCCTCCTCCTCCTCCCTCTTGCTCTGGTCGCCCACTGAGCATGAACCCGGGCTGTAAGGAGCCGAGTCCGAGGGACAAGACAGGTCCTCGTCTCCCTCGTCTGGTTTCAGTTCACGAGATTGTTCCCGAGCCTCGTCGCTGTCCTGTCCCACGTCGTTGCTCAACGGTTCGGCGCCTCCGAGCTCATCAGCAGAGTGGTCTTCGTCGAGGCTCCCTTCAGCGTCAGACTGCTGCCGCTTAGAGTTGTTCAAATCCGGTTCCTGATCAGTTTTGTCCTCTGCCTCCTTCTCCATGGCGTCACATCCATCACCCTCTTCCTCCTCCTCCTCCTCGCTCGCTGCCGGGCTGCTTACGACTTGGGCAGATTTCTTCTTCCTCGCCGGGGCTTTCCTCTTCCCGCTGGCCTTCCGGTTCGTCACCCGCTTGCCCTTCCTCTTGGCTGGCGCTTGAGCCGCCCGTCCCGGCTTGGCGGCCTGGCCGGTGGACGAGTCGGAGTCCGACGCACTGGACTGCGGCGGTGATGACGGATCGGACGCGGGAGCCTCCTCCTGGCTTTTACTGTTGCGTCCAGATCGTCTGGATGGTAGAGACTTGGCCTCTTTGGTGGGAGCTTTGGAGGTTGAAGCTCGACCGCCTCTCTTCTCGCCTCCTTTGGGACACGTGATGGCGCAGACGACGCCCTGAAACACTGTGGGAGAGAAACCATATGAGCAGAGCCCAAAAGGACTTACAGAGACATTCAGCTGCCAAACATTTCTCATTAGGAATCATTTAGACATCTACCGGGTGACATAGATTGCTTCATTTTCTGTGTCAAATTGTTCGCTACTGCCATCTATGCTACATAAAAAATAAGAAATCACATATAAAAGCTTGACTTTAAAAAAAGAATTAACAGAGTCTAAATAATATACATGTCAAAATAATGAATTAGTATTTGTTTTCATCCTTTTATTTACACATGTAAATTCCAATCTGATGATTTAGAACAAACACCGGCAACAGACGAGACTCACCGAAATGGCCGGGGCCGAAGGGAGAGCTGGAGGTAAAGGGAGACGGAAGTGGGCTGTGGTTCCAACCAGAGGGATGGAAGTTCTGCCTGAAGAGCCAACCAACACAAACCAACTTAGCCCACAGAGACCAAGCCATCCGTTACCGTGAAGAAAACACACAGTGAAGGTGTAGTCATAAGTCTTATTGCTTTTAAAAAGGTGCGCTGGAAAACCAGTTTTACTTGGTGAAACCCGTTGATGGTAACAACACCGCTAACACAACACCGCTAACGCTGCTAACGCTGCTAACGCAGCGGCGCTAACGCTAACACAGCGCCGCGCTCTGGTCTTCATTAGCAGTTTAATTTTGTTTAGCCACGGGGGAGCAACTTTCTCCTGGTCAGTTTGTGGTGGTGAGCGAGAGAAAACCCACAAAAGGCCTGGACCACGGTGAAGGTTTTATTTCAGCAAGGGTGCTCTGATCGTGGCTTTTTTTTCGGGCCGATCGCTGGACGCGGTATCGGCCAACGCTCCTCACGGGGTCTATTTGAACAAGCCTTCTAATTATCGTGGAGCAATGTTCATTTATTTTACTTTTCTTTCCAACACACCTGTCCCCTAGATTAAACATGACATGCTGCGTGTCATCCCTCTCTTTCACCCCATGTTCCTCCCCTTTTCTCGCGCTGCTCTATATAAAAAAAAGCTAAAAAATAATCTGGACCTAAAAAGGTGACACTTGCTTCCAATGTGTTTGGTGTGAACACGGCCTTGGAAGTGTCCTTCACGGCCACAGAAGAGGCAGTCAAAGCAATACAAGTGCTCCGTTGGGATCCCCCTACCTTGAGGTGCCGTGAACAGGGATGGGCGCAGCAGGAGAAAGCCACGGACAGTCTTGCGCCTGGGGTTTGCAGTGTTTGAACGTGGTGTCATATGGTATGTCCTCCACCCACACAGGCTCTGCACTGCAGGAGAACGAAAACCAGAGGAGAGTTATTTATGAAGCCCACAGTGGACGGTGAAGACAGCGGTAACCTACGGGCTCTTCAAAAGCCAGCAGACTCCATTGTCTGGATCGGATAGTTTGTCTGTGTTATTGCGTCACTTTGGCAAAAGCGAACTAACCACTTTACATCCCCAAAGTCACACAAACAGAGTCAGCGGTAGAACAGATACGTCTGTGTTCTGCGATGTAAAAATCACTGTTTGTGTCAAAAGGAGTCTGGCTGCTTTGAAGAGAGCAGAGACGGCGGCTTCAGTTCCCCGTCAGAAAGGACGGTCGGGCGGCACGGTAAAGCGGCGAAAACATTATGAAAATCTATTTAGTGTACTCTTAAACTGATATTGATTTCTTGAGTTGTTTGTATTGCTGCTGCCCCTTTCCACAGTGTCTGTTTACCTCATACGACCCACCTTTAAATAATCCAAACTATCCCTTTAAAGCCAAACCACTTACACTCTGGATGTAAAATTATAGTCGACACAAATCTCACATCCCTCCTCAACTAGATGATGCTGATTTACTCTGTTTGCTTAAATGATGTCAATATGACACCAATTGATACAAATTCAATTGCTATAAAATGTTTAAATTAAGCATTTGAAGTCATTTGGCTTGTACTCCAGCAGGGGGCTTTCTGAAAAGGCCCTCCTGTAAATTAGGCTACTGCAATTCTACGGTGAAATGCTAAAAACTAGTAAGCCTAGCAACTAGTAAGACAGATAATTGACACATCAAATAATCTTTTTGTTCGCTGCGTTAACCAGCGTGTATAACTGTTTGTCATAATTCATGGTTACATAATAATTGGTCATAGAGAGAAGCGTGACTCACATGTCCTGAGTAGACGTCGTTACTGAGACACAGGGAGACGGTGACCAGGTGCAGCACTCGGTTCCTCTCACCTGGAGAAAAGACAAACAAACACTGATGAGACTGAACTCTGAAGAACGTCACGTTCACAAAACACCGAACACTGGAAACATGAGACAATGACAGAGGAACTCATGAAAACACCTTTTTTCTGCACAGTGAGGAGGGGTCATCCTCGTTACCTGGGGAAAGACATTTTCAGACCGTTATACCGTATTGACAAAATGCGAGTAGGTTGCGCATACATCTGGAGGAAGACGGGTCACGTGAACATACATTTCCTCACGAGTCCTTTTGTTTTGCCGTCTGCCGTCCTCTCCAGCTTTTGCCGTCTCAATCTCCTTGCGGGCTTGCTTCTGAAAAGAAAAACACCGAAATAGTTCAAGTTGATTTCATCGTCAGCGAAATCAAGATGACACAGAATTTTATACCGTGTCACTTTCCCCTGATTAATGATTGATTAAGTAGATCTCATTAAGTCATTTATATAATCTTTGTAAAGACCTTTGATACAAATACTAACTTTATGATCCTACAAAAAAAAAAAAAAAGCACTCACTTGAGACAGACTTTTTGTTCGGGGTTTCTACAGCAGCAACTCTCAGCTTCAGGTGGAGTCGCTTGTTTCCTCACAGGAACCTAAAAACAACGAGGACAGACGCATTTCATTCACACAGAGGCCAGTTAAAGATTTCTGGGTTTAACGGACAACTTTATTTTTTTTGTGATCCATTGGAGAGAGAATGACGCCATCCTGCGATCAATTAGCTAGTCTACAAGTACCGGCATGGTGCACGTGATTGTGTGTGCGTAGAGAGACTGAGGGAGTGGGCGGAGCTAGGTAACGACCTCTTAGGTAAAGTTCATCTGCAGGACAGAGTGAGCTCGGGCTGACACCAGCAGTAGCTCATGACGCCACAAAGGTTACAGTATAAAGTACACAGTAACGTCCCCCAAGTGACCGCAATGGCCCCACATTTGAGAACCGCCAGTCTATTGATTAATGTAGCTAACAGCAGCCTGTGAACTACCACCACGAGTACAATCTAATTCTGTGTGTACTGAGCCAGATTACCAACAGCATGCAGACGGGTGAATGCCCAGACTAAGGCGCCGAAATTACTGCATTTGTTTTCCTCCCAACAGAGCCGGTAATTTCAGATTAGTTTCCTTGGGTTTACAGTGTTGGATTGAGAAAAGAAAGAAAAAGCAGCGCATGATATCCTCTGCCCAACGCGGGGCACTGACCTGCACACAGCTGAGATTCCCGTCCCATCTGTAAACGTTTGTGAAAGGTCTTCTGTCCACCGGGCAGGAAGGAGCCATCTGCAACTGTAACGTGAATAAAATAGATTAAAAGATTAAAACAAAAACACTTCAGGCTGGTCTAAAGGCTTTACAAGCTTTTCCATTCTGAATGAAATTATATTCGGGAGGAAATACAACATTTTATTTTTAGCATAAAATGTAATAATGTTTTCCGGTGCAAGGCCAATATCAGTAATAGGCTTAAAAAGTCGACAACATTGAATACGTCCTGAAAAATGTGTTGCGTCAGTCTGCAGGAATTCTGTATTTCAAACATGTTCATAAGCCACCTAGAGGAGTCCTGATAAACTGTTTTTCACACCCATCTAGATTATGTCCTCTTGGTTTTTAAATCACTATTTCACATCTACATTATCACAAATGTAAAACGTTTGATGGAGCAGAACTGAGCGTCACCTCTGCCCATGTGAGGAGACATCTGAGGCAGAAGACGTGGCAGCAGCTGTCAGGCATCGCCAGCTCGCCTCCAGCCAGGACGCCCAGGCAGATAGGACACCTCTCTGCCTCCTCGGCATCCGACCCATCCGGCGGGCCCTGGCCGCCTGAACACACACACAAACACAGGCTTTTTCATTATTCATCCACTCAGCACTAAGATAAAGGTTTTTCAAATGTCAGGGTGCATGGATGTATTTGGACTATCGGGTCATGCACAACATAACGTTTCGCAACATTTGATCTAAAACATAAATTGTGCCGAGTCAAGTCTCACCACTTCCAGCTCCAGTCATGTCCGCCCCGGGCTGTCCTGATCACCACTGCGACACAGAGGAGGAGAGAAAATGGAGATGAAGGGGTCGTTGTTTCAAAAAGGAGAAAACAGCTGATATTATGTGATGCACATGTCGATATAACAGCAGCAAGACACAAGAAAATACGGCAAAAATACCAATTTGTTTTAGTGACTTGAAAGTGTTTGATTGGCATGTTTACATTTCCAATGCTGACATCGTCTCCTCAACTTACTAAGGAGTTGTAGGACGGCGTGTGGTGTGATCGTCCGTTTTAGATGAGGGGGAGGATGTAACGCAACTGCTTCCGTGACTGAGTCACAGAATCAAATACCTCCTCCCCCTCCACGCCCCAACCCGTTGCCTCAGGTCCGCCGGTACAAACACTCTGAAGGACCAAGCGCCGGACCTCCCCATCCACATCCGTCAGGCTCCCACCCCATCTTCATTTAAGCAAGCCCTCAAAACACTCCTCTTCAAACTCGCCTTCACCTGCTAACCCCCTGCTTCCGATCCTCCACTACGACTCATTCCACACAGTTTTCTTTTTGTTAACAAAAATGTTCCGTTTGTTTGCTTTGTCTTTCCATCTTTTGTTTCGTTCTGTTTGTCTCTGTCTCTTGTCCCCAGTGTAAAGAGTCTTTGAGTATCTAGTAAAGCGCTATGTAAGTTTGAATTATTATTAAATATCCTACTGACAAAACAAAAGACTTTGCAAAAGCTGCTGCCTCTACAACCCAGACCAGGAAGCAGCATAAAATGTATCGATGTTATGAATACATTGTCCAGCTATAGCATCCAGAGTTTCAAAATAATCCAGCTCATGCCACAATCCCCACATTGCAGGAACAACATTCATCTGAATGTAGGCTCAGTTTGAGCGTGAAGCTGTGACGCTGTGTTCAGACAGAAAGCAAAACCAACTTTCGCCTCGCATCATCTGCGCAAATTTTACTGCTTGTGTTCATTTTCCTCCAATGGCAGATGCACCACCTGTACGTTACCTGTGCGCTAGCTAGCCAGTGTGCCTGTGTGTGTGTGTGGAGAGTTACGGCACAGCACACACACACACACACACAAAAACACTGTAGCTAATGTCGATGATACAGCTGATGTCACCTCCTCAAAAATGGAAATAGTTTAAGAGACTCAGAAATCCTTTCCTTTTCAGGATCACAAATCTGGCAGCTGCAGAAAGTAATCCTCCACTTCATTTAAAACCTTTACCGCATTTTTCTGGCAACATTGTTAAAAAGTGCGTCCTAAAACTTTGCTGCAAACTAGTATTATTATTATAATATCGTATTTTTTTAAATCCGTTGACCTCTAATTTACACTTGAAAAATAGTAAAGTAAACTTATACGTGGGAAAAATATATATATATAATGGTTATAGTTTTCTCAAATTTAGGAAAAATTTATCTTGAGACTTTTATGAATGAAACACTTAATTGATTACACAGAAGATTCCTGACCAAATAGATCAATGGATATAAGGAAAGCATTGTTGGTTGCAGTCAGTCAAAGCTCTTTTAAGTTAAATATTTGTTCTTCTATTTAATAGTTTAACTCACTCTTTGTTCAGATAACAGTGGCCCTAAAACTAACAGATGCATATTTCAGTTATGTTTCACATGCTTGAACGTCCAGAATACAAACTTATTATTTACTTTTAACGCCACAGTGAACTCACTTAGATCTAGAAGTCAGTTAGACTTTTATTAACTCTGACAGTGAGCAGCAAGTATGTGTCTAAGATTTAAAAAGGGAGTGCAACATCTGATCCGGAACCAGTCTTGGTTTTAGCCACTTTAAACTCGTCTGAAGTTAAACCTTTTCAACAGAGCCTCGATGTTGGGGAAACCCTCACGTTTCATGACTAAACACATGAAATAAAGCACGTCAACACGGGCCACTACACACAAGCCTTATGCACACACTGTCATTTCAACTTATGCATCGAAGACTTGAGCCTCAACCAAGAGTTAGCCTGACGTCAGATAACATTATTATGTCAATGTACGCAGAATCGGGTGATTGGTGAGCCGAGGATCAGAGGAGTTGATGGGCAGAAGCTCGTGAAAGCGAGTTGCTGTTGGGATCCAGCACGGCCTGGCTCCCAGAGACAAAATTAGCCCCAACTTGATCAACCAGTGCCAACACGACGATGACAACATGATTGTTGATGGTTAGCCAGACAGCTATTGCTAGCTAAAAACACAGCTACATAAGGGCTAGCTGGTTGTTGTTAGCACGGAAGCAAACATGGCTAAATAGTTTATAATATTAGCCACGATAATTACATTGAAGGTCACAAGTTAGCTAGCGAGCTAGTTAGCGGCAAGCGAGTGTAGCTGGAAGCTATGTAGCTGCTTTGAACAACAGCACCTGCTTACGTCGTTTGCAACTCGCTAGCAGCTAGCTGCAGTTAGCGTTAGCTGCAGTTAGCTAGCAGCAAGTGTCGTTACTCACCTTTAAGCGCTGCTGCGGCTGCTTTGCAACTAGTAGACTGGCGTTAGCGTCCAAGCTAGTGCTATGAAATCCTGACGACTCGCACTATCAGGGAAGATGTGTTTCGCTAAAAACGGAGCGCAGCTTTCTGAAAGTCTCAGCCACATGTCTCGCGGTCTGGCTGAGAGTTGGTGCCGCTGGCGCCCCCTAGCGGAACCACCGCGCGTTACAGCGCAGAGAGGATTTATCCCTCTGCTGCTATTTACAGTGCAAAGAAAAGCAGCAACTTGACTGTATTCAAGTTCCACTTTGTTAAAGTCGCGTGGACTTGATCGACTGGTCTTTATGTGCCAGATGAGGTACATCATCTGCAAATGTGTATGAATGGTTTGTGTGTTCGCTTCTTTCATTTGCTTTGATTTCAGGCTCCTGCACTTGTGGAAAGGAATATATAAAAGAAGGAATTGGGTACGTGCAGAACTTACATAGAGCATCTTTGATATCAATAACTAGCCAACCATCAATCTGTTAATTATATTAATATACTGACATTAGACAGTTCTTTATATTATTTTCAGCGGTTGGCGCTAATCACCAAATGTTATAACATTATACAGATATAAATCTGAACCTTTATACTTGTATTTGGTACTTTATTTCGTCAAAGAGCTAAGTCAGTGTCTGCATTTTGTTTAGCTAATTGCTAATTGCTTGTTAACACAAATAGCTAATCAGCCAATCAGATGGCAGCAGCTCAATGCATTTAGGCATCTAGACGTGGTGAAGACAACTGGCTGAAGTTCAAACCGAGCATCAGAAAAGGTGAAGAAATTTAAGTGACTTTGAAGGTGGCATTTCTAAAACCGCTGATCTACTGGGAGTTTCACACACAACCATCTCTAAGGTTTACAGAGAACGGTCCGAAAAAGAGAAAACATCCAGCGAGCGGCAGTTGCGATCGGACGAAAATGCCTCTTTGCTGTCAGAGGTCAGAGGAGAATAGGCCGATTGGTTCGAGATGATAGAAAGGCAACAGTAACTCAAATAACCACTCGTTACAACCAAGTTCAGCAGAATACCATCGACACGTGGAACCTTGAAGCAGACGGGCTCCAGCAGCAGAAGACCACACCGGGGGCAACTCCTGTCAGCTAAGAACAGGAAACTGATGCTACAATTCGCACAGGCTCACCAAAATTGGACAATAGAAGATTGGAAAAACGTTGCTTGGTCTGATGAGTCTCGATTTAAGATGCGACATTCAGATAGGGTCAGAATATTGCTTAAACAACATGAAAGCTTGGATCCATCCTGGCTTGTATCAACGGTTCAGGCTGGTGGTGGTGTCATGGTGTAGGGGATATTTTCTTGGCACACTTTGGGCCCCTTAGTACCAATTGAGCATCGGCCTACCTGAGTATTGTTGCTGACCATGTCCATCCCTTTATGATTACAGTGTACCCATCTTCTAATGGCGACTTCCAGCAGGAGAATGCACCATGTCACAAAGCTCAAATCATCTCAAACTGGTTTCTTGAACATGACAAAGAGTTCACTGCACAACGGCCTCCACCGTCACCAGATCTCAATCTAATAGACAAGAGCACCTTTGGGATGCGGTGGAACGGGAGATTCGCATCATGGGTGTGCAGCCGACAAATCTGCAAATGTTTCCAACACCTTGTTGAATCGATGCTACGAAGAATTAAGGGTGAAGGCAAAAGGGGGTCAAACCCGCCCGGTACTAGCCAGGTGTACCTAATAAAGTGGCCGGTCAGTGTAAGTGTGTGAGAGCTAATAATATAAGCTGGATGACTAGCATGAATGTGAATCGCTAAGGCAAACTGCAGGCATTATAACATACGGTCATGTCCTACATTTACCAAACATCAACATCACAGTATGTTTTATTTGAAAAAGTATTTTTCAGTCCAAGGAGAACACAACACAAATATGACGGGTTATAGTGGAACCTGCCATTCCCACTCTATTCCCTTTAATACAATCGGCACTAAAGTCTGGCACCAATGCAACATTTAGAGTGCTGTCACGATGACGTAATGACACTTCCCTTTTCATGGGCGCTTCGCTCCTGTGCATGCAGGCTCACTGTCACTCTCCCTGGAACATTGAACATAACAGAATGTTGATAGTTTAGTTTAGATGGTGCTCCAGAAGCACAGGTGTAAATAATAACGTTAATGTCGGTTTAATTCCATTTAGCTGCTTCAGTTTCACGGTCCTGGTATTGTGCATGCTTGCTCGTCATACTGTCATTACTTAGGGCAACAATCTAATAGAATCGAGCCACCTCAATGGGAAAAAGGCCTATCACAATAACTCTGAATTTAATCCATTATTTAACGCAGGGATTTTATGCAGACACAGAGACAGGTTGTATCTACGGTTGTTTAAATGAGCATGATAGCTACCATGACTGAAAAGAGGACACCAGCTATTTTAACCCAAACCTCAGCAGAGATCAGATTCCCTGCACCTTTTGAATGCAGAAACCGCAATCAAAGACGGAGGCCAAAATAAACCAACATCAGGATCTCACACTGTGCTTCCAGCGGGGACAAAATGTGAGACTGTAAAGTCTTTTGATGAATTCCGAAGGTTCTGTGTAATGTAAGATTAAGCACAAAGTATGTTTTGGGAGCTGTGGGAAGTAGAGCGCTCAGTAAAGTCATTAACAATTCAATTATGTTGAAGGGAACAAGCCAAAGGAAAGCGTCCAGTGGTTAGGCAGAACAAAAGGATCAGCTTGCCAGAAAATGGAGCTTGTTCGGTTATATCAGACAAGAGGGCGGTTTGAAGTCCCAACTAGCAACCATGAAAACTGAGTGCTGAATATTAAAAGCTCTGGCATCTGTTCAGACGTCTCTTATTCAGCACACAACACTCCCCGTGTTGTGTGCTGAATAAGAGACGTCTGAACAGAGATGAATCCTGGCAACGTCTCAGTCGGAGTTCTCTCCACCAGTAGGTCTTGGTCTTTTTGGTCAGGAAGCCCCGTCGGATGAACTCCAAACATGGTCATTTTAATTTATTTTAAAATGTCTCTATAAAAGCGGCTATTGATACAATAACTGTTTCATAAAATTAACTGTTCAACGTTACGGTCAGTTTGGTCAAGTTCGCAAGAGAACCACCACCACTTGGAGTGACAAAGGCTGGATGCTTCCACCATTTAGTCAACAGTTCAGACGTTTAGCTAATTAGTACAACAGTTTATCCAATTACGTTTAGATAAGCTAACTATTTATCCATTAATCTATCCATTATTTAACAACTCTTTATCCACAATTGTTAGCTAAATATTACACCTATCTATCCATTACTTGTAGCTACAACTATGTAGCCATTACACTACCTTCAGCTAGCTTTTACAAGTTTACCCATTAATAGCTAATTACAACCATTTATCCATTATTTTTAGCTAACCAAACTATTCATTACTTTAAGCTAAATATTATACCCATCTATCTATTACTTGTAGCCAACTATAACAAGCATGTAGCCATTACGCTACCTTTAGCTAACCATAACAACCATGTATTCATTACGCTACCTTTAGCTAACTATAACAACCATGTAGCCATTACGCTACCTTTAGCCAACTATAACAACTGTTTATACATTGTTCGCTAAATATGAAGACGTACAAATTTAAATAGCTTTAAGAAATGGATAAAACTGAATGTATACCTTAATTTTAAGTTATTTTGACCGTTTATCCAAAACCTTTAGCTAACTATTTTGACCGTTTACCCATTACTTTTAGTCTGCATTATTTGTGAATATTTATTGTTCAGACCGCAACTCTCTTCTTCTCATGCATTGTCAATCGCAACAGTTATTCAGGTGTTATTGAAGAAAAAAAAAAGATAATTTCCACGTATCTAGTGCTGCATAAATACGTGGTTGGGAATCCCTGCTCTACCTCGACTGCTGCAGGCGCTTTGAGCGACAGGAAAGTGGGAGAAATTGGTGGTGGTGGCGGGGCATAAAGAAACAAGCGTAAAAACCAAAGCCAAATGTTCAGTGTTTTATTTAAAAACTATAAACAGTCACCAAAGTAAATAAAGCCAATCTCTAACAGACTGTTAGGTCTATGTATAGTCACACATCCTACTGACACCGCAGAAATGAGGATGGTTGGGTCACCCGGTCAGATGCTAATACGACAGGCAGTCATAAATGTTACACAACACACGGTAGAGAGGACAGTCTGAGGACGTGAGCCGGAATGTGGCATGG
Organism: Myoxocephalus aenaeus; assembly: GCA_038501785.1. NCBI lineage: Eukaryota > Metazoa > Chordata > Actinopteri > Perciformes > Cottidae > Myoxocephalus > Myoxocephalus aenaeus. Next base: position 1,151,051 of record JBAMJR010000053.1, read on the forward strand.
TATTAAGAATGAAAAAATAGTACAATAAAACTCCACACTATATTAAGATAGAAAAAAGTAGTGAAGAAAATATCATACCTGCACGTAAAGCAAAGAACACAGGAGAAAACCTGTATAAAAACTCCATGTATTTAAACCAATTTACAAATACAAAAAAATTTTGGTACGCGCACTGGGGCCCGTACAATGACAAAACGCTTACAGTGGATATATGTTACTTGTGTGTGTGCGTGTTGAGGGGAGGGCGTGTGAGGGAAGAGGAAGGGAAGAGAATACCTTCAATATTTTTTTTCTTCTACAAAATGACATGAGATATATTATTCCATACTCTTTCAGCCAGCAAAATGAGTTCTACAAGGTATTATAATACAAAAAATGTCACAGTTTCACAAAAAACTGTTTTTTACCCCCTCCCTAAGCTTTACAGCATCAGTACCTTTGCAGAATTATTTACAGGTTTTTAAGTACATTCATCCACTGCTGAGTATAGAATCACATTAGATACAAGTGACCAGGGATCATAAAAAAAAGCAACAAACGAAAACATACTACTTTATTCAATTCTACCAAAGTAATGCTTCTATTACTCCACAGAGCAAGTTCTCCAGTGGCTGCATCGGCATGAAAGAGGATCTTCTTTATATATATTCACAACATATTTACAAGATTCTTTTTCATTAATTGTAATGGTATTCATTTCAATAATAAATAAGTGAAAATATATTGACTCAAGTAAGAAAACCAAGCTACCAAGTTTCTAAAGAAAGAAAAAAAAAAATCATCTGTGCCAGTTGCCAGCTGAGTCCTCGTCCACCCGACCCTGTGGGACGCCTACAATAGTCTCCTCCCGCTCTCGCCGCCCATCCGTACTCTTCAGTCGACCGCCACTCGCTCCAACGCACACATCAGTTCACGGGACGAAGAGGAAAAAAATAACAAAAGAACTGAAACAAAATGTGCTCATGTTTGGGGTTTTGTCGGTCGAGTCCCGCGGGGAAGCAGTTTTACAGAGCCCCCCCTGGTGGGCAGCTGGTGGAAGACCCCCGTGGCAGTTTTTTTTTGTGTTTGTGTGTGTGTGGATGGGGGAGAGCGAGGGGTTAGAACACAGGTTGGCGAGGAAGAAGGTGAGGGATGAGAGGCGCGGCAGAAGGAGGGTCTTCGTTCCGGTTCCTGCGCTCCTCCCCCTGCAGACCCGCTACGGCTCATCGGCGGCGGCTTCCTCTCGCCTCAGGAGACGGGTGGTGTCGAGGTCGATCCTTTTTTTGGGGCGTTAAGCCTGGAGCGAGCGCGTCAGTTCGTAAAGGCATTTGGCGAGCGTGGTGGAAACCTCCATGTTACTTAACGCGAGCACGGAGAGGTGCGTCTCATGCCTCTTTACCAACCTGAGAGACGAGGGGAGAAAGGAGGACACAACTTAAGTGATCAAAAACTGAAACAGCTAAGAATATAATGCACTCCAGTACAAAACTTATAACTGGATGAATCAATTCTGACACCATTTCTGGAACATTTAAGCTCAACATATTGTATTTTTGACATCTGACTGGGAACAAACTTCATCAGGTTTCACTCAACGCTTCTGAAAGCCAGAAGGACACTTACATGCGACCACAGTCCGAGTGCTTGGCGATGTTCTTTAACGTTAAGGCAGCAGTTAGTCGTATGTGTTTGGTCACTGGTCCCTCTTTTTCATCCTGGGAGAGGAAAAAAAAACACAATATTCATGAGTTCACTATGAGAGATGAGAGGATAAGAAGGAGTGGCAGTAGAAGACTTCGTAGTAATCGTGACATGGCAACAAGATAAGTGTTACATCTTTTATCCCAAAATGTTTACATCACTCATAAACAAGTATTCTTTACAGTAGATAATGTCATGATCTGCAGAACCATGGGTGTTCTAAACCTGTGCAGTATCAACAGTCTCATGGAGGTTTCTAACGTTTCACTTTTGTGCAGATTCCAGCCTAACAAAGACCCGGAAATGACCAAATCCTCTCCCCCACACAGCATTTCCACTCATTCCTGAGCCTGTGTTTGAACCACGAAGTGGAGGAAACAGTGGGATTTTAAAAAAAAGAGCTTCAAAGCGGCTTAGGCCCAACCGAGAGCTTTCATACGAGTCATACTAAAGTGTGTGTGCACTGTGAGTTTCAAGGAAGTTCAGGGGTAGGGAGTCGTCGGCCTTGTTCTACTCACAGTGAAGTCCCTGAAGACCAGGTTTCGAGAGCCTCTGCGAAGAGCCATGAGAGCTGCGCTCGGGTGATTCACGATTGCTTTCGGTGCTCGCGGTGTCGGAGTGCTGCCTGCCGCTGGCGGAGTCCTTAATAACGCATCAAGCAGACGTCATTAAGGTTATTGGTCAAATATCGGTACACTGCTTTTCCCAGATATTTATATACAGTAGTTGTGGTTTGTGTAGTTCTCGGGCATCGAGGCGGAGAAAGAAAGGTGTACTTACTGGGAAGAAGTCTGATTGGGACTTTGCGCCTGCTGCTCCTCTAGTTTGAGTCCAGCCAGCAAAGCCTCTCGAGAACAGTGCTTGTCCTGGAAGGAACGCGTTTGTTATTGTCTCACGCTGACGTAGTACTAAAAAAAGTGACTCCCTGTAGGAGCAGCCACAGAGGAGGAGGAGGAGGAGGAGGGAGTCTCACCTGTAGATGCGTGATGAAGGACAGTCTCTGCCGGGGAAAAGGTTCACAGCCCTCCCATTGACAATGCCCTCCGTACAGGCCTTTCCCACCGTGTTGCGTCGCAGCGTGGTAAAACACCCGCGACGGAGTTTCAAACCACCTACAGAAGAAAAAAGGACAAGCGATCAGCGGACGCTCGACAGCGACTCGGCCGAGGACGGTCGTGACGGAGGGCCTCCGGCGCGTACCGTTTACAGGACTGCCACAAACACTTGAAGTTCTGCCCGGTCTTCCTGGCCGGCTCCGGCGGCGCTGCGGGGCTCGGCTGCGCTGAGAGGTGCGGGCTGTGGTTACCGCCTGCCGCGGGCTGGGATGCAGGGGGCGGGGTGACTGTCGGCTGTGGGAGAGAAAAAGGCTACGAATTAGCATAAAATACATGTTTGTCCCGTTAAAATATAAGTCATTAGTTAGGACTTTCGGTTACAAAAATAAAAAAGGACCTCTAGAAAGAGAAAACCAGCTGCATTTGTAATTTCCCTTCACACTGGAACTGTCGGCGGAGATGTAACCGGGGCCCGGCTACTGGCACAAGTTGCTCTCTCAGCGGCTTTGCTATAGGAGGTTGGTATCGGTGAGAGCCACATGGTCTTAACTGGCCTCGCCTTCTTAACCTCCAAACAGTTACTCACAAGTGGTGTGCAGTTTGTGCATGTTTCTTGGTGCAGAGTTTGATTTGGAAAAAAAAATGTGTGTCCCCCCCCCCCTGCAGAATCACAGGAATACTTTGGACCGGCTTCATGCAGGATGTTCACCGTCTCCAGTGTAAACATTCCACAAACGACAAAAAATATATACTTGTTCTAAAGTAATGTTATCGGTTTGTTATTTATCATATTTATCCATTATGTTTATTGTTTATATTCTATGTCTGTTTATTGTTCTGCACCTTTCACCGAGTCAAATTCCTCGTATGTTCAATGTACCTGGCAATAAACACTTCTGATTGGCGTGGTTTTAAATATGAAAAGCCATCAACAGACTGTGTGGACTAAGAAATGCACAAGAAGCCCAAATCCGCTTCACAATAATTCACTGCACATTTACCATTGGGCTGGCTACTCCGTATTCTTGTGGTAAGCTCTTGTGTAACTCCAAACTGACTAAACTCTCTTATTTGACACACCCTAATGCAGTAAGGTAGCATACTGAACTATATTGTAATATTAAATTAAAGCAGTGGGAAAATATTTGAATGAATAACAATATTCTCTTCAACCTGCAATAAGTCCTAATAAGCCCTTAAACAAATCAGACTTCTTCCGTCCATCTCTGAAACAAACAGCAATTTGAGTGCCGAGCAAATCCCTTTCCCCAACGGCACAACATTTGTTATTCTAAGTTATTGTTCAATTTAGTCCGACACTAAAATATTACATATCTAGAACAGAATATGCCACTTCAATTTCAGTTACATAAGTGTATTATTCAGAGTCAAAGCCTGGAGTCATATTAAAAACATATCCTGAAAAAGTTTCTGGCTGACAGTAGAATTGCGTTTTGATGAGTTAACCGTGTTCTACCAACACGAGTAAGCAAGGTGCCTCTTAAATGTCACGTTTTAGTGTCTTTTGTCGCATCTCGCAGATGTGACTTCATCTGTTCCACAGCCAAAGACATACGCAAGTCATAAAGACAAAGAAATCTGAGGTCATAGTATTTTGAGTCACGTTACAAAGTAGCCTAGATTAAAAAAAAAATTAACAGTGGCTGCCAAATAATAGCTGCATCTCAACTAAGACCACAGAGCATGACCACAAACTGCAGCTTCCAGCTGCGTTCTGTTTTAGATGTGTAAAATGTCTTGAGATGTTTTAACATGCATCCACAGTTAGATCACAGCTGCCTACAACAAAACTATAACGGGTCTATGTTACAGTTTGTGTGAGCACCATTATGTCTGGCGACATTCAACATTCTGGTTTATGCTAGACCAAAATATAACATATACAAACATATAATGAATATTTAAAGACTTGGCATATGTTTCACGGTAGGAGACGCCTCCAACTCGTCTGCTGGACTGTTAAGTCAACATATGTGATTATGTTAAATTAGAATACCACCAGGGTACAGAATTAGCACCATTTACCAGGCGATTGCTGCTAAAAAAAAAAAGCAGGTAGATTTGCAAACAATGGCAATGTATGGAGTAGCTGGTAATATGTAAACATTCACTCTCCATTGGTGGACAACAAAGGACAAAAATGTGTTGCCAAACATAGTAGCGACACAACGTACGCGACTGCAAATACTCTCGTGACAGAACCGACATCGAGTCACGCGACTAGAAGACCAGATAAATGCGGCTTACTGCGAGACTAACCCTCCAATGACTCACCGTGGAGCCAGCTGCCAGCGTGGGCGAGCAGTTCCTCTGCTGAGCGGCGTTCTCTATTGCTACTTTGGCTACTGTGCTTGGGTCCGTTCCTGCCGGCACCGCCACCATGGTGGTGGCGCTGCTGCCGGCGTTGTTGGGGTCAGTGATGGTGATGATCCGCACTCCCACTTTGTTGGGGATCCCCGAGGCCGCCCCGCTGCGGTCCTCGTTCTCGGCGGGCCTCTTGAGGCCCCGGGCCTCGGAGGCCAACCCGTTTGCGGCACTCTGGGAGGTGACAGTGACAGAGGAGGGGAAGGTGGAATTGGGCAGCAGTTGCTGTCTTAGCGTAGGCGCGCCGCGGCCCGGCCCCAAAGGTCCGTTGCTTAGTTCCGAGGGAGGCCTGTTGCCGACTGCCTGGGGTCCGTTCGCCAGGCGCTCGGCCTGCTGGGCTTTGGCAGTGTCCTGCTGCGGGGGAGGGGGACTAGGAAGAGGCGGGTCTGACCCGTGACTCCTCTCAGAAGGGCCCACCTCCCCGTTCCCCAAGTACTGTCTGGAAGCAATGTGATTTGGAATGTTTTTGTTGAAGTTGCTGCCACTGTCACCCCGTTCAAAGTCACACACCCCGTTGACGAGAGTCTTTTTGGGGTCGGGGTTGCCCTCCAGAGGGGCGTTCGGGCCGGGGGAGAGGGCCTGCTTCCCATTAGCAGGGTGGCCCTCCGTAGCCGGGCCATTGAGCGCCCCCTGGCTGTTCCCTGAGAGGTATGGAGGTAGATTAGACTCCATGCACTTCCGACCATTTAGCAGCTTGGCCCCTGCCGCCACGTCGCCATTACTGGTTTTTCCGTTTGAGTCTCCTTCTCCCAAAGACGAGTTCTCCATCACCTCTATCTTCCTCTCGTGGATATGCAGCCCCGTGGCGTCCTTGGCCTCCTCCTCCTTTTGACAGATGATCTTGTCTCCTCTGAGGGGAGCTGGCAGTGGTGGCGGTGGAGCCTCCGGGGCGTGGTGGGGCACTGATGCAGCGGAGAACGTGGGAGGGGGGACTCCCGGAGCCACAGCACCCTGGCTGACCACGGCAGCGGTAGAGGTGGTGAAGCCTGTGGTGGGGACCACGGTGAATGTGACTTGTCCGGCAGCCGTGGGGCCAATGATGGTAGCTGCCCCTGTGCTACTTGTGGAAATGAGCTGGACTGTCTGGAGGCCTGGGGCTCCTGCAGCGGGAAGCTGACCAGGAACCAGCTGGACATTGAGCTGCTGAGGCTGAGGAGAGGGATTCTGGGTGCCGTAGCTCGTCTGGTAGATCACCTGCGGACTCGGCGCCATCGTGCTGTTTGGTAGGGGCACCTGTGGAGCGGGTAGGATGAGCTTTCCTCCAGGAGTGGAAGGCCCTCGCTTTGGAAGCAGTAGCTGTTTGATCAAGCTGGACTCTGTGGAGGTAGGCTGAGAGGGGGAAGTTTGGGAAATAAGCTGGAGTTGCTGTTGATGCCGTTTCATGGACAGTGCGTGGCTGACAGTTTGATTGGGCTGGACCTGGGTGTTGGAATAAGAAGCAGGAGGCGGGCAGGGGTTGGAAGCAGCTCCGGGCTGCCCTGCTATCTGGATAGTCTGGGAGCCGGGGATGGCGGAGGGGTTGGCGAGAACGATCTGGTGTATGGCGGGGGCGTAGGCCGGGTTCTGCTGGGGGTTGGGGCCGACGATGACGAGACTCTGAGGCTGCTGGTTGGGAGCGGCCATCGCGGCTGCTGGTCCGCCCGACTGGCTCGGCGCTGGCTTGGGGGCGATATTCTGAAATGTGGAGCGCGACCCCTGGGAATTGGTCACACCCGCAATACTAAACGCCAGACCACCCGCCGCCTGGGTGGAAGAAGAGGGTGTGGATACCGCAGCGGCGCACTGAGGCTCCGCCTGGGGCGCTGCACCTTGAGGCCCAGACGGGGGAGGGGTTTGAGGCAGGGCCGGGTGCTGGGCCATCGGAGGGCACACGCCGTGTACCCTGGCGGTGAGGATGTGGCCCTGTGGTACCTGCTGAAATAGCGTGACAGGCGTCCCTGTGGGGAGCATGGGGGAGTGCTGCTGAGCAGCCGGGTTCTGGGGGCTGTGGTTCTGGGTGGCCATCGCCGCCGACGTCGGGATCTGGACCACCGGACCCGGTCGGACCATTTGCTGCTGCGCTGCTGCCAGAGGATTTGGTGGCAACTGTGGAGAAGCCTGACGGGAAACAGCCGGGTGGCTCGCATGAGGAGGGTCCTGTGCGGTCAAGGCCATGGATGGGGCGGCACCGATGGCGCTGAGGCTGGGGGCCATTACCCGGACAAACTGGGGTCCAAGACTGGGAGGCCCGAGAGGTAAGCCTGGTCACACAGAACGCACAAACACAGAACTGATCAGATCCAAGATGCTACTTAAAACCCTCGTGTTGTCTTGGGGTCAAAATGACCCGTGTACGAGTGTATATGTATTGTTGACAACAACACAAGGGTTAAGTTTACATTTTCTACTTTTCCTTACCAATACTCTTTTTAAATCGGGTTGTAATCATGTTTAATGTTCTTTCATTTATTTTTGAGGCAGCAAATTTAAAGTATTACCTTTTACCATAACTCTGCCATGTCATATTTACATTTTTAGACACAACTCTTCTCGACATGTGATACAGCTTCGAAGACTTCCTCTTAATTTCCCTGAGTAAGCTCCTTACTAACTTCTCCTCCAAACTAACTTTTGCTTTTGTAATCTCTCTGCAGGACTGCGAGCTTCCTGCTGCACATCATCACTTTTCTGGAATATCTTTTCCACCAAAAGTTCTTTAGCTTTTGATATCTACAAAATGTCTGTCCTAAACAGTATCTTACAAAACCTGATGCTCAAATGTATTTGAATGAAGAAGTGTAAACATGATTCATTCTCCTAGTTCTACCTGGAGGCGGGGCCTGAGGGTCGCCAGGAGCTGCCGGAGGTGTTGGAGCTGCTGCCGGATTCGGCTGCTGGTAGTACAGCTGGATGGGCAGAGGCATGGCCCTGCGCCTCAGCCCCACCAGGAGAATCTGAACCTGACCGGCGGCCTTGGCCTCGTCTTGCCGCCGCATCGTGTGGCTGGGAAACACGGTCCTGTGGGGACAGGGGGGAAACGCAGGTTCATCACAAAAGGGGAAACGTTTGCCGGCATCTTTGCAGCTGCAGAAAACAAGCTCAGAATGGAACTGGATGTAAAAGCATCGGACGGGACGGGGAGGAAACGGGACTGACCGCAGACATTTGAGGAAGCCTGTCGAGTTCAAGATGTTGCTTCGTCCCATTTTACTACACGTGGCCAGGTACTCGGAGTACATTTCTGATCGAGACACGGATCCCTCTGCGTTTGTCTCAAAGTGTGCGTTTAGCCTGTTGGAGAGAAAAAAACAACCGACTGAGTGGTTACTATGCGAGCAAAAAACCCATCGGAACTGTATTTTTATTCAGCTAAAACATCAGAATAGTCATCTTTAGGCGACTTAATCTTACCACTGCAGTGTAAATTTTTCCCCGTCGAGTTCAACAATACCAGGCGGGGGTTGGGTGGATTGAACCGCGACCCTCGTTACTGAAAAAGACAAAACAAATTCTGGTTATGCTTCTGTATAGTCGTTTTAATGCTCAAAACAATAGAATATGGTGAATTTGTAGTAGTCCCCAGGGTGTCCACTAGGTGTCAGCAAACTAATAACCTTGCAGCCCTGTGGAGCACACTGAGCAGGGATGGATACTTCCAAGGTTAGGTGGGTTTAGCTCCCACCAAGGGACACCTGTTCATCCACTACTCTGGCTGCAGTGAGAGGACTGGAATCTGATTCCTTTGTCTCCGCCCATCATGATTGAAGCAGGAAAACACTTAAAAAAGGGAACGCAATCAAAAACTAAATAGGTGTTAAACTTCTTGGTGGTCTTCAACTAATCTTATCATTTTTTATCTACGGTTCTAAAGGTTAAACTGCTCAACTCCGGCCGTCCTGATCGATGACCATAGAAGAATTAAGAGATCAGAAAATTGTGAAACCCGTATCTACTATTCAAGCAATTCATCAGTGACAAACAAACCTCACAACTTGTAGTGAAGATGCTCCAGTTGCTCAGCAGCAACAGGTGAGTTATGATAGATGTTGACAGACGAGTCAAATGCAGACCGTGTTTGGCTATTCATTGGGTTTTGTTGATATCGATTTTAATTGAATGATTTGTATTATTTACATGCTTTCTTAATTTTATTTGCGTAGAAATGCCCCTACCATCCTTGAGTCTGGTCAAAAAAAGGTGTTTTTTAAATTCCAAATAACGTGATTTGTAAAAACTCAATTGACCATGTACTGAGTCACACCCCTCAAACGCAGACTGGCCAATCATAGCGTAGCATTGTCACCCTGGGAGGTTGGACGGAGATATACATTTAGAAAACAATATGTTTTTATGTAAAAACTGCAGCGCTAACGTTAGCAGAGTAGATTAGCACATTACAGATTTCCAGTGGACCATAATGAATAAAATCCAAAACTCTGTTTACAGTGTACCCAAAGTTCAACTCCCTCCGCGGCGTGAGAGACTACGTGTGACAGACAGACACTCACCAGGCGCCGCTGCTCCCTGCACGGCTGCAGGAACCTGCTCCACCAGCTGCGGTCGAACCTCGGCCGCCTGGTCAGCGCTGGCCTGATGCTCGATCAATCGCACCGCCGTCAGGGCGTCGGGTCCAAACGTGTGGAGGTCAACCGATACCAACCGCACCAACAGGTCTGAAAGGGGAGAAAGAGGACGGCACACAGGGATCAGCGCCGAGGACCCAGGTCACATATCCGTCGTTTAGAAGATCAAAGAAATGCTTCACTCCTGCGGCGAGAGCGCAAACTAGCTCCTTTAAGATCTCGCATACCTATGCTATGGTTGACGGAGGCGATCTTGCTGCAGGGAATCTCTCCGAGCTGGGCCAGCAGGTACAGCACCTCCAAGGAGGCCATGAGGAGCATGAGGTCCGGCAGCGTGAGGAGCATGATTACCTCCCGGTACGAGTCCTGGTCCACGTACTCGCAGATGAGCACGCTGTTGTCCTCGGCCTTGCTGAGGTTGCCCAGGATCTCCATGGCTGAAACCAGACACGCGTTTAACTCGAGAAGCGTCACCAGGCATAGTCATACGTAGTCAGCGTAGTGGCCCGCCGGATAACTCACCCCTCATTTTGAGAAACCTGTCCCTGGACATCAAACATTTGGTGACGGTGTGAAAGATCAGATGAGTCGTCCGAAAGTCTACGGGATCCAGCTGGAGCTGCAAGGAAACCAGACGAGATCCAGTCAACGATCAGCAACTACTACTACTACTATAGAGAAACACCTGACAATGAGACCTCACATGAATAATAACTATTTTATTGTTTACGTAGGAGGGACAATGCGCGCTACACATAATATAAAAAATTTCCCTCTGTAGTCCCCGGCCGGAGGCTGAACCAAACAAAACAGAGGCCCTGTTGCTATACTTAAAAAATCTGGCCACGAGCCAAACCACAGTAATTCCGTCGTGACGTTAATGATTTGTGTTCTTGCTCACAACATATAAGCAACCAAAACGGGTGCTCTAGTAGTAGTTATGTTACAACAGAAGGCTTTGCAGTATCATATCAGAAGAATGTGCTAACTGGCCTAAACCCAACCATCCAATTAATGGCATCAAAGGCTTAACCGATGCTATCAGGGACCCTATGCATGCAGTTTCTAAAAATAGACGTCAGCTCATCTCTATGCATCTCATAACAATAAATATGAGATCAAAACGCAAGCGAGCCCATGTGATGCATCTCTCACCGTGACGGCTAATATTTCACCAATATTGGACGAGAAGGTTTGACGTCGACGTAGATCTGTAACGGCTAGAAACTGTGATAATTCATAGCCAAATAAATATGTTAAACTTGATCTGAAAAACACATTGCTTGGTTGTGACAACACACCATCTGGCAGACACACGTGATCAGCTATTTAGTTTAGTTTTTCAAATAAGCTATCGGTTGCAATAACGCTGTAATAACCGCAGTGACGTTGTATTGTGACACGTTTGTTTTGAAAGTAACGTTACCCCAACACTGCTGAGCAGACATTTGTTTTTTCAGCCGGACTTGATCATTTCATTATAAAAAGGAAATGTTGAACAGAGCAGATGAACACACATTAAATCCATTATTTACTCTTCTGCTTTTTGGTTCGGTAAAGCCTGGGGGGGAAAAAAATGTAAATAAGGATTCTCTAAACTCTTCAAATACCGAGCATTGCTTTCGCTACGGCCCGATTCACAGCTCAACTACCTGTGGAGGAGTCCAGAGCGGTAGTTACTGCTGCTGTGCCACGAAGGTACGAATGCTGGTCAATTAAATCTGTTCGGATCAACGGCCACTGAATAGACGGTTTACCTTTACTTTAAATGAAACTGAACTAAACTGCTCCAATTCAGAAATGGTGTCAAAAGAGACTGTTTACGGTGTCACAGTAACCTACATTTGGAAACAAATATCCCCCATCAGACACTGAAGAGGTTTCACTGAACGAACCCAAACCACCATGTTATATTTGACAAAAGCCAACAGCGGACCAACCTCGGCAGCCACGTTGCCCAACGTGTCCAGTCCAAGTTGTCGGAGTGAGATGAGGTTACAGTGGGCACAGAGCAAAAGGAAGCGCAGGCACGTTCGGTTGGCCGCCAGCAGCTTGACGTTGGCCTCCTCGAAGGAGAGGTTCCGCAGGATGACGGCGACCTGCAGGACCCGCTGGGCCTCCATGTCCGTGATGCCCTGGTTCCGCGGCGGGTGGAAGAGGCTGTGCCAGCGATCCTCGCTCGACGAACCGCCTGCAGAGAGAACTGTTGGTCTTTTTAGAGAGTCCGTTCATCACGGGCAGCTGGGAAACACTACGTTTGTGGAGGGGGTGTTAAAAACACAACCGCACACATCCCACTTCTCACTCACAGGTATTACGGAAGCAAAACTGAAAGGGAAGTCGCTAAAGTCAATAAACACACAGGAGTGTTCCCCTTTTATTGCTTCCTTTGGCTTTAAGCACCAAGTGTGTTTACCTTGTGCTGTGCTGTTCTTGTCCCAGATCAGATCCAGGACTTCGACATCCTCCACCACCTCTTTCCAGAACTGCAGAAGAATAGCAGCTGTTAGCATCCAACGGAGAATAATAATAAGAATGATAATTCAAGCCAAAGTTGAGCAATAGTAAATGCATCGAGTCAGACGGACTACGACAGACCTGAAGCATCAATCGCTCGTTAAAAATGATCAAAATCGTCTTCTTTATTCCACGCATCACAATGTAACTCAATGCAACCTCCGTATGTTCGTTATTTAGCCTGTAGAAAAACGAGCTGTCACGTTTTTAGAATTTTTGGTACCAAAGTATTCTAGACATCCCTACTTGTGTACGTCTCTAGAACCGATACTTTGGTACTCCACATTTCTTCATTTTCAAACATGTAGCCTTCAACTCCAACGGATACCGACTCGAGTGACATCACGCGAGGACATTCAGACGTTACAGAGCCCTCTCTGGAGCCACATAAGGCTTTACACAACTTTTTATTCTTAGCACTCCCAAAACACCTTGAAAATTGACATTGCTCTCCTTTAATCAAGCACAGTCACCACTATATTGTTAATACCTCTTTGGGGATTTCAACACATTTTACCCACAATCAGGAAAACCTGCACTATTAAGATAATCTGAGTCGCAGACCAGCCTTCCCACAGACACAGGTCAAAGGGTTATTAATGAAGAGAATACCATTGGCTGACTGTGGATAAATAAAATACGACATTGCATTATTTCTGAGTCATGCCTCTTAAATTGAGTGAGATCAAAGCGAATTGACCTCCATTGTGATTTAAAGACTCTCTCGGAGAAAACTGCTCTGAGGTTCCTCTGTTGGGAAAAAAAAAGATTTTCTGACAATCTTCACGTTGCGAAGAGTGAAACAGATGCTTTCTTTAATATCTATACATAAAAGGGACGCAAGAGACGCATTGAGAAGGCATACAGAGGTCACACAAATAAAAGACTCTTATTCTACTTTACCCTGACAAAATCCCGGGAGGTTTTCTTTTTCCAGTCCGTCCCGAATACCGCGGAGAAGCTGCCGAGCGCTGCGGGAGGCAAAGAGGAAGGGTTAGAGCGCCGCCTCGGTTCAGTATGATCCGTCTCTTATGCCCTTGTTCTTCAATTCCCTCTTGATAAATTATGAGAACAGAGAACCTTTGATCCTCGAACAAAGAGGTGAGAAGGCTGCCAGCAAATTTAAACTAGGTTTTCCTAAATAAATATAGTCTTTTTGGATAGCTTAAATCAAACTACACTTTTCAACAGATAAGCTCTACCCTAATTAAAATGTAAAGAACCAACTGTCCAAAGCTAGGTTTCTTTGTAGTCTGGAGCTCTAATGTATGTATGTATGTATGTATGTATGTATGTATGTATGTATGTATGTATGTATGTATATATATATATATATATATATATATATATATATATATATATATATATATATATATATATATATATATATATATATATATATATATATATATATATTCAACTTTTCTACTCTGCTGTTCAGCATCTGAACTAGAGAGCACAATCCGAGGGAACGTACAGTCGTCGAAGACGCCGGCGTGGGCCAGCAGCAGCGTGACCAGTTTGGGGTCCTTGTCCAGCTGCATGGCGTGTTTGCTCTCGTTGGACAGCAGAGTGCAAACGTTAACCGCAAAGTCCACTTCGTTGGGTAGACCCGAGAGGAGGGACAGCACCAGTTTGTTGTAGTCGCACGGGGGAACGAAGTCTGTGGACAGTCCATAGCTTTGGCGGAGATAGTCTGCAGGAGGAAAAAAAGAGAGGGTTACTTCACATGTTACATCATTCAAATCTGGCCTTTAGAGGGCAGTGAGGAGAGATAAACATCTTTAACTTCAGGTCTGATCCATTTGCTGGACACATCAGCAGCACAGTTCCTATCAATTTGTATTTTATATGAACAAAATAAAACGTACAGATTTTCCAACATGCAGCTTATGAATTCAAGTTTGAGCACGTAACCAAAAATAAATTAAAAAAATCACATTTAAAAAGGTCTGAAAACAAGGGGAAAAACCAACAGTACGTTGTATTTAAAGCAAAGACAAAGCCTTAAGCCTCACACACACTTCCCCCAGACTTAAACCGATCACTACAGTCGAGGGTCCGCGTTGGTCTGGCGTTCCCACGCATGCTCACGTCCACACTCTTCTCCAGGTGGCGGCGGTTTTGCACCATAGCAATGTTGGAAAAGGGTTCAAGGTCATTTGGCCGCCTTTGTATTCCTTTAAAGACAAATTCTATAAAAAGTTTAAGGTGGATCTCGAACAACCTCCCTTCCAAACAAACATCTCCTCCTTCCTCTTGGCGAACCACCCTGAGGTGCATTCACCCCCGACTGGACTGAGGAACCGAACAGGATCATGCTACACGTACAGTTTGCGGCAGCACACATTTTGGGCTGCATGCGGACGTCCACACGGAATCCCCCGGGAGACAATATCTACGTCCAGCAGACCAAATCCAACCATCGGAGAAAGTATGAATTGGCCTTTAAAAACGCAGCAGAAGCTCAACACAAATGGCTTTAAATGTACGGCCGAATGTTAACGATGTGAAATATGAACCACTGTTGTGGCATTTATCCCCGAAAGCGCTCGCCTCTGGAGGAGATAAAGAAACGGAGCAGCGCCCGTTCACTGTCGAGGATTTCAAAAAGCAATCGTTGCATCATGTAGAATGTTAGCAGCGGCGCTGCAGTGTGAAAGCCTTCGCTCGCCCGGTGTGGTCGCTCCCTGCACACCTCCAGCCAGTTTAACTCAGATTGCTTTTCCCTTTTAACCGCGCTTGAGCGAACCAAACGGGCCGGCGGGTTGTTCGGTGAAGGCCAAATGAGTTGGATGAGCCGCGACCGAGGAACGAGGACGTTCTCCAACTTTTAATTGTGTTTGTCCTCCGTGATGGGCTTTCATAATTTTAAAAAAAGGACTTCTAATCCTGAATAGCGGGGAGGGAATCATGACTCGAATGGTATTCAACAGCTCTAATGACAGAGGATCCGGTCTGCGAGAGCGCGATCGTTTCCGTCAACAAAAGCCCGCGCTTTCCTCCCATGCCGCTTGATTTTCTGCCATCGATCATTTGTGTGCATAGGTTGTCATTTTTTATTTTATTTTTCACTGTTAACGGTGGATATTTCAATTTGGTGCAGGATCTTTTGTAGACTGCTGCTCCTGGGAACCAAATCGTGAAGCAGAGCAGAGTCCCGCTGAGAGAATTTGATTTCCGTGCACACAAAAAAAAGGTTTGTGCTGGTAAATGTGATTCAGCAGTTGCTATAAGACTCCATTCAGAAAGCTGCCTGCTCCAACACCTGCAGCGAGCCAGAGGTGCAGAGGACTGAAGTGCAACATTTGACAGAGATGTCTTTGTGAGCGGAGTGGATTAAACGTCGTCGCCGGGCCTGCGATCCAAAAACGTGATGAGACAACAGGAGAGACCAAAGCCCAGCGGGAGAGATTTACACACCAGCTGTCAAATATTTAACCAGCATTGAGCCGGCCAAGCCGACGCAGCGCGATTTCAGCCTGGCTGTCCGATTACATTACAGATAGAGTCAGAGCGAGGGGTACGGATGAGACGTCCGTTATGAAACCGGAATACTCCAATAAAAACCAGCCGGGCGGATGCATCAGCCAATACTCGCTTACTGCCAATGTGTCGATATCAACGCATAACGTCTGTCTGAAGACGAGGGACACGAAAATATACAGAAATACTAAACTAGGCTTCAGGTAATTAAGAAACGGCTCCGCTTTTGGTCCCCACCAACTTCTGAGGTAACGCCACTCCACTCCAATCAGAGCGACGGCGATTCGTGGATTAATCGACGAGTTGACCGACTGAAAAATCTTTAAAACGTTTTTTTTTTTTTTTAAAGAAAGAAACATTCCTGTTTGCTCAATTGCGAGGATGTGTTGCTTTTCTTTGTCGAAAACCCCCCAAAAAGATTCTAGTTACTATTATAAACGACTGTTGACCAAATAAAAACAAACTGTTCCACTCGGGCATGTTTGAGTATTTTTTTTACATTTTATAGACAAAAATGATAAATAGATAAAAATGCACGTCACCTGAGCTCTTCTGCAAAAAAAATCTAAATTAAAAAAGGGGTCCCCTACAAGCAAAGCATGGACGGGTAACTACAAAACTACATGGTGTTCTTCAAAGTCCGACTCGTCTGGTAGTGAAGGAGGGAAAGCTTCACCCGGTCATGTAGAGGAGGCGCTCTGCTCTGCAGGCACACGGCCGCTTTGTGAGAGAGAACAGCCTGCGACTAAAAAAAAGAGAAGAAAGCTGGAGGCTCCGAGGGAGGAGAGCCAACAAGGGGAACTCCTTCCCCTTCGTCAATAAACCGGCTCGGACAACACAGACGAGAGGTCGGGCCTCGGCGAGCGACGCTTTTACGCTTTCAATCGTAATGATCGGTACTCGGGGACACTTCTTTTGCTCGGGTTTAAAAAGTTTGAAACCGGTAGTCGATGCTTGGGTGTGCGTGGGCAACTTCAGAGAAAGAAGGAAAGAAAAGAGGCACATACAATGCATTTCACAGCCTTGAGTCAAACACAGAGCTGAATGAAATGAGTCACGCTGGAACAGAAGGGATGAATGTGGAAGCAGAGGAGCTGAAAGCTCCGCTGTGGCCCGGGTCCTCGGCCAGGTTAGTCAAGACAGAAACACTGCAGACGTTTCTTCTGTTTCTGAAGAGGAGAGGGCCGTGCAATAGTCGGCGTTGCAGAGTAACTCGAGTGCCTCAGTGCGTCATGAATTAAGATCACCATGGAGATTACGCGCCAAAACCAGCGATTGAGACAAATAGCCAAGGATTTAAGAGAAGAGTAAGAACGGACCAGAGCGAAAGTTAAGACGAGAGGATCTGAACCAACAGATAGAGAAAAAACCTTCGAGGTGACGCAGTTATTGGTACCAGCGTGAACGAAGAGGATCAACTTGTTGAGGAAACAGTTTTGGGAAGAGCTGCAACGAGCAATCGATGAACAAATCTGATTATAAAGATAATTGGCAACAGCATTGTTGATTTGTTGGGTAACGCACAGCCAAACTTACACCGTCTCTCTCTTGTGTTTTACGTTTGTCTTTTTTAGCATTTTTTTATAATTTTGTACAGCTGTGGTCTGTTCAAACAACATTAAATAAAGTAGAAAAAAAATACTTGTTTCAGTGCACTGTGTTAAAATATTAAGTATGCCGTTTACCATGATGTGTAAATACTGTCAATTTGGAATAACAGTTATTTTTTATATATATAAATAAATCAACATATTACTATTACTTGCTTACAAAACCAGTTGCGAGTTGCAGCCCTAATTTGGGAACACACACACACACACACACACACACACACACACACACACACACACACACACACACACACACACACACACACACACACACACACACACACCTCTTGCCAAGAGTTTTGACGAGAGGATCGATGGCACTCGCGTCTACACGGTAAATATTAAGCCTGGTAGCTTCGCTCCTCTAAAGCTCACTGATTAACATGTTCCTGTTCAAGAGATTAAAAAAAGTGTTAAAAATCACGTCGGAGCAACAAAAAGCCGCCGGCGTGACAACAGCACACGAGGACCTGACGTGTCCTCACTAACACACACGGGGGCTTTCCAAGCGGCTGGATGTTTAACTGAGTCTTGTAAAACTTTTGGGGACATTAAAGCCGTCTGAACCTTCATCGAAAACCCAAAAGCAAAATCAACACATCTCCCTTCCTCGTCGCGTTCTTGTGACATGAACTCGACAAAGTCTTTGTCGCGCCGATGCATTTCTTTACATGTGCTCGACCTCCGCGCCGCCCCGTGAATCTCACACGGGGCCGAGAGAGAGAGAGAGAGAGAGAGAGAGAGAGAGAGAGAGAGAGAGAGAGAAACTTGTGGACGCAGACAGACCCAAGAGGAAGCTCCTTTCCCCGAGCACAGGCCTACCTGATACGATGTGCTGCTGGTAGTTGTAAGAGCTGGGGATTGCACCGATTGGAAGAGAGGCTTTGGGATTCCCCGGCTGCACTTCTTCATCGTCCTCGCCGAAGTGGTGGACTTTCTCATACTTCTCCAAGTATCTGCAGAGGAAGAAAAGAAAAAAAGAGGAAACACACAGATGAGCCCAGGCTTTTTTTGTGTTGCACTTTACTTTCTTTCCGTGGTGCAAGATGTTGTTTTCTGTGATTATGCCGACGCGTCTCCCTCCTCGCCGTGAAGAGGACGTGGCGTTCGCTCTGATACCCGAGCACACGCGCCTAACAAGCCGCTGACAGGCAGTGAAACTCTAATTGGCAACAGCTTCTTTCAACGAGACACTGAGAATTAGAGATGCACCAAACAATCAAGCGTAGGTGGAAATGGGCTGCTCCTATAGAGACAGGCATTCCATTGCTAGGCAACAGCGTGGGTTTGTGTGTCCTTCACATGCACCCGGAAACAGACCGGACACATTCTGAGTGTTTACTACCGTGAAACGGACCATGTCTGCTTTTACGCTGCGCACAGTCACACACACACACACACACACACACACACACACACACACACACACACACACACACACACACAGTTATAGACAGAAAGACAATAGGAATTGTCAGACTTTTAGAAAACTGGAAATCGGCCAAGAAATTGCAATCGGTGTATTTCTACAGATAATCTGAACTAGAAAATGTTTACTCAGAAAGACTGCACTCGTATTCTATATATATTTGTTTTTAATAGTACATTTTTATCTAAAAGAAAAGATGCTGATAAATGTAGTCCCTGAACTCCTTGGCTCCAAGTCAGGATGCTGCAGTCATGTTTTCTAATAGTAATAATAATAATAATAATAATAATAAAGAAATGTACTCTAATATACATTTGAATATTGTGCTGTGCTCTGAAACCTTTAAAAGACAACGGTCTCAACCATAAGTAATGTTAAAAATCTGTATCTCTTGAGCATTTGGCATCATTTTGACTTCTTCAGTGCCAGATCGTGACAACAATGTGGACGATACCGAGAGCATCAGACAAACCAAATTCAACCTAACAGTTTAATAGTAAATAATACACAACAATAACTAGTGCACATTATGTAAAGCTAATCTTTGCGCCGCCTTGAAGGCATTTCAATGTTGTTGTTTGTTTAATAAACTCCAGTCATCTCACTCCAATTTAAAAAAAAGCTACAGAATGGAAACACGTGTGAATTCAAAAGCTGGACAACAGCCATCAGCACACCTGTGGTGTACGAACACACACACACACACACACACACACACACACACACACACCCTGTTGATGCCAGAGAGGATCTTCAAACGAGCGTCACAGCTGTTTCACAAAAGCGGATCCCCTTTTTCTAGAGGACGCTCCGTCACAAAGGCTCTGCAGCCGCACACATCGCCAAGGAGACCGTGAGCGGGAAGTGAAGGGACACGAGTCCAAAACCCCTCTTCCTTTACCGCTTATGATTCAACAAGGAGCACCAACGTCTGGAACAACAATCCACTATTGAAACCAAACAGGCTTATCAGCGGAAGGAGCATAAATGATTCCACGGTATCCCGTAACAAAACGGGTGAAAGAGTGTGTGTGTGTGTGTGTGTGTGTGGCAGGAGCGGCGTCTGCAACCTTGGCTGAGAGACAACGAGAGGCACCTATAGACCCTCAGGCAGCATCTGAAGAGACTTCACAGCGACTCCCGTACAGTCGGCCCGAGGAGGGCACCTTTAAGTCGGGATAAAAGGTGCGTCTCCTCCAGAGCACACGAGAGTGAATCCATCACATTCAGTGGGAATTACACAGCTCAAAAGTCTCATTGTGAAAATGCAATTTGATAGCTGCAAACGGTGAGCTTTCACCTCGCTTTACTAGTTCTGGGAGACGTTTTTTTTTTTTTAGCTCAACAAAGCCCATGGAAAATCACTTAAAGCAGGCCTGTGATGCTTTCAAGGGCTCAAATGTGTGAAGTGAAGCATGAGCCACACTGAAAATGTAGTAAAAAAGAAAAAGAAAAAGAAAGAGCACCACACAGCATGACATAAGCAGGAGAGTGTCACTTCAAACTCGGAGCGACATCAGTCTGGGACACGGGTGAGTAAGATGGACGCGTCACACCACAGAGTGGACGTTTTCATGCGTTTCGGTCCTAAAACTCAACATCTTTGCAGACGTTGACAGCTGTGGACAGTTGTCCTGGAGGGAGGTGCAAACAGGCCGGGTTAGTTCAAGCCACTTTGAATACAATTATGTAAAAACGGGGGAGGGGTTATTTGAATAACTTCTGAACAACAGCCTGTAGGAGAAACAAGTGAACCGGCTGCGAGCCGCCATCGAGCTAAGAGCCGCCGTGCTCGCATCCTGGAGAAGTTTGCAGGGGAAAAATGGTCTCCTTAAGCATGCGTTCTTTGATTTTTTTTTTTTACAAACACCGCATAACAACACGGAGAGAGACAAACAAAAACACGCTACCTCCGCGGCGATAGTGTGGTGAACGGCTGCCTGTGCGGCCGCGAGTCACAGAGCGAGCGCCCGTTTCTAAACGATGCCCCGCTTGCTCGTCGTGGCCGAGGTAATCCCCCGTCCGCTGGCTGCCGGGTGACACGCTGGACTATAAATACACCCGGCCTTCATTTGTTGAGAGAGAGAGCGAGAGTGAGTGAGTGAGTGAGAGGCCCCAGCCCCGGCTGCAGCGTCATCAACCGCTGTCTGGGCACCAGCAAGGAAGAGAAAGAAAAAAAAAGGCTGCGGGTAAAGACAGGTGGGGGCATGAGCGGGAGGAAGGGAGGGGGGTTTGACTGCAGCTGCTCATGTCTGCACTTCCCCTTTTTCACACACACGGGAACACAACCCCCCCCCCCCACCTTGAGCAGCACGCAACTACCCACCAACAGAAGCCACCACCGTACCGTCACCGCTAACACTGATGCACGCTTTCCCTCCAAAATAGAGTGCAAAAAAAAAAAAAAAAAAGGAGTTTTGGCGAAAGCGCCGCGGCACGAGACGAACAGCCATGTCAATGCTGCCTTGTTATTTACGGTCATTGCCCCCTGCTGGACGTGGACGCAGGCATGCCAACACACACACACACACACAAACACAAACCACTGCCAATATCTGGCTAGAAATGTTTGCTGGGATTTGTCAATATTCACGGGGGCCGTTTGTCAAAAGGCGGAGCCATTCGAGGAAAACTCAGTAAAAGCTGGATCACTTCTAGAGGAGACCGTTTGTTGCCCGAAAGCAGAGTTAAGTCACACTGGCGCTCTGCATGAAGGAAGAGGACACGGCTGTGACTGCAATACTATCTCTGTGCTCTGATGGTATTCCTGTGACTCATGAGTCTGCATCATGTATGATAATGGACCAAAAGAATAAATTAAAAAAAAGCCCTTCCAGTAAAAACGACCCATTTAACAAGCGCAATGCTTCCATTCCAGCTATCAGCCGTGTCGATCTGTCTGGCACGGTGGATCAGTGGTTAGCAGCACATCCTGGGTTCAAACTAGACTCTTTTTGCAGCAGCAGCAGAAGAAGAATAAGTTCCTCCAGAACACCGGCAGCCCGGATCAAGGAGAAGATGTTTTCCTTTGCAGTGAGCTGATTTTGTGCGACTGCTATTTACCGTACCACCGGTTCCTTGGAAATAAGCTGTCATGTACATTCTAACTTTATTTTTTGGCAGCGACTGTACCTTAATTTCTCCCAAATATCAATCCTAATCTGTTTTTGCACTATGTTATATGTTTATATGTCTTTGCACTATGTTTATATGTTATATGTTGTCTATTTTTTACTTTTTTTTTTAAATGTGCACTATTCACTTTATGTTTCTGCACTATGTTTATATGTTGTTTATATGTTATATGTTGTCTAGTTTAGATGTTGTTTATATGTTTATATGTTATCTATTTTTTACTTTTTTAAATGTTGCACTATTCACTTTTTTTTCAGACAGTAGAGAAACATAATTTCAGGTCCTCTGTATGTTTGCACAATATAGAAGAAGTGACAAATAAAACTGACTTTGACTTTGACTTGCTGGTCCGTTTGACAGTGTGATCAGACGATGTTCAGGGCTGGTCCTGCCCACCTGCAGCTGTTTGTTGTGTTGATTTCACCTTTTCCCTTATTGTGCCACTGATCATGAACCTTTTTCCTCTTTCTTCTTTTTGTCAAGGTGCACAAAAGTGAAGTGTTGTCTCGAGTCACTACAGTCCTGTAAACTGTGAGGTTACTGGTTACAGTTTATGGGAATGCCACAACACCAGGTGGCGAGCTTGCTCTAGCTATTAAGTAGTGAATTAAGCAGATTGCACCCATGTCATGGACACACACAAAAAGACTACACTGATCTGCGCTCTGGGTTTGTTGACAAGGTGAGTGGTGGTGGACAGGACAGCGTTCAGGTGAGACTTTATTCAGGCCGTCCCTGCCGTGTAGCTAACGCTAGCTAGCTGCGATACTTCTGACATCTGTGCTGGAAGTGAATATTGCTGCGATGCATCAAGTGCTGAAAGTCCACTCTGTGTGTGTGTGTGTGTGTGTGTGTGTGTGTGTGTGTGTGTGTGTGTGTGTGTGTGTGTGTGTGTGTGAGATCCATTATGATTTCAGCACTGCAGGTCTTTTATTTCTTATACATAATTAAATTGTTTTAATTTGTCTGCATTTACAATGAAAATAATACATCTGCATGCGACCCCTTAAGGTCTCCGCTCCTCTGTAGAGCCCAGACTCTTCTTCCATTAACCAAATGACATCACCTTGTAGATCTTTGTGTGAACATGCTGTAAAGACGCCATTAGAAAGAGGGTCAGCTCTTGCAGCCTCCAAATGCACAAACAAGGTGGGGTAACGTAACCGTGCCTTTAAACATTCAAAGTGCACGCGGTAGTTTTAGGTCTAGTTCTCAAACAGGAACACATGAATTTAATTGCTTTTCAGCACCACGCCACCGGACAGAAGCCACTAAAGCGCTGCATGTAATTGTGCGCGGCACCGTAGCGCGAGCCGTGTGCCGATGGAGCGCACGCACAAAGGCGCTTATGCTCAACGCGCCGCTTGTAGCATTATGCTACGAAACGCCAGAGGGCGGACAAACTGAATGTATGCCATAAAGCATAACATGAGGCCATAAACCAACCTCAGCCATGCTCAACTCATAATACATTATCTATTACCTTTATACAAAGAAAGAAGTCAAGTATTACATGTATCATAAGGAATTGAAGGTTTAATATCCTGTAAACAATTTGTTATGGCTGCAAAATATTTACTCCTGGTTTCTAAAGCATTTAAAATCAAATTGGCCTTCTTTGTGAAATCCTCAGACACGTTTATAGTGCTTTGATCAGTGAATACACCGCGTTCCACATTATTAGGCAAATTGTATTTAAAGGGTCATAAACATTCATTTTTTTGGTTTTTCAATGAAACTCATGGATGGTATTGTGTCTCAGGGCTATTTGGATGATTGAAATCTTCCAAATAGTAATAATAATAGTTTGCCAGGTGAGCCCAATCAAAGGAAAACTACTTAAGAAGGATGTTCCACATTATTAAGCAAGCTACATGTTTCAGGCAAAATGGGGAAGAAAAAGGATCTCTCTGCTGCTGAAAAGCGGCAAATAGTGCAATACCTTGGTCAAGGTATCACAACATTGGATATTTCCAAAAGAATTGCGCGTGATCATCGGACGGTGACGAAATTTGTCACCGATTCACAGCACAAGCGGGTTCGTTCAGACAAAGGCAAAATAAGGAAGATTTTTGCCAAACAAATGCGTAGGGTTAAGAGAGCAGCCACTAAAATGCCATTGAATAGCAGCAAACAGGTGTTTGAAGCCGCTGGTGCCTCTGGAGTCTCGCCAACTTCAAGATGTAGGATGCTCAAGAGGTTTGCAAGTGTCCTTAAACCTGTTATTCGGCCACCCCTAAACCAAGCTCACAAGCAAAAAAGGTTGCAGTGGGCTCAGGACTACATGAAGACTAACTTTCAAACTGTTTTGTTTACGGATGAGTGCCGTGCAACCCTTGATGGTCCTGATGGATGGAGTAGTGGATGGTTGGTGAATGGCCACCATGTCCCAACAAGGCTGAGACGTCAACAAGGAGGTGGCGGAGTCATGTTTTGGGCCGGAATCATGGGGAGAGAGCTGGTAGGCCCCTTCAGGGTCCCTGACGGTGTGAAAATGACCTCGGCAAAGTATGTAGAGTTTCTGACTGACCACTTTCTTCTGTGGTACAAAAAGAAGAACCGTGCCTTCCGTAGCAAAATCATATTCATGCATGACAATGCACCATGTCATGCTGCAAAGAATACCTCTGGGGCATTGGCTGCTATGGGCATAAAAGGAGAGAAACTCATGGTGTGGCCCCCATCTTCCCCTGACCTTAACCCTATTGAGAACCTTTGGAGCATCATCAAGCAAAAGATCTATGTGGGTGGAAGGCAGTTCACATCCAAGCAGGTGCTCTGGGAGGCTATTATGGCATCCTGCAAAGACATTAAAGCAGAAACTATCAAACTTTTCTTGATTTCAGTAAATATGACCTCTTAATGCTGCAAATTCAACAAATGACAATCTTTTGTTCTTTACAACCTATAAAATATCTTGAAACTCTGAAACTCTGCATAATAATTTGGAACACTGCATTTTGAGTTTTTTATTTTTGAAAAAAATACTGTTATCATTAGGAGGTTTGTTCAATAGAATTTGACTTATACTCTAACAGTTGATGACTTGAAAATGATACTGACTGACTGTGCATTACTATTTAGGAAAATCTGAGCAAAGTGTAATTTGCATAATAATGTGGAACGCGGTGTATGTGTGACAGTCGCGTCTAAAAAGCTCTGATCGCGAACTTAGTTCGATTAGCTACAACAAAATAATTCAGGAGGTGCACGACCAAGTGACCAACCACTTTAGTCACCGTCACAACAAAAAAGCCCAACTGCCATTCGCGCATGCTTTGTTTCACGCTTTACAGGATCATCATTTTCCCAGTTCAATTCTCAACGAGGCTGAACATTAAGTTAGCACAATAGTATGTCAAAACAAAAAAACACCCAACCCCCCCCCCCCCCCAAATAAAACTCGGACACCCCTGATATATTTGTCCAATCACTCAGTTTCCTAATCCTTGGCATGGACTAAACACACAGAACAAACTCCAGTGTGAAATACACTTAGAAAATGAAGAGACTCTACTTCTGCTGAAGAGCTGTAGGCTGCATTACACCCACAGCAAACATTTTAACCAGATCATCCATCTAATGAAACGGCAAAGCCCACCATCATGTACAATCTGCTGGTTAACAAGGAAACTGAGAGAAGAAGATTAGACTATCAGTGGTGCACGCTGCTGTTGGGCCGGTCGGATTAGAGACGGGACGAAGAGCACTCTCAAAGAGCCTTCAGATGTTATGTTTGATAGGACGTTTGCTCTTGCGCTCTTATTATGCTGCATTAATGAAGAAGAAGAAGAAGAAGAAGCAGCAGCAGACACACGCTGGTCTGCACAGCCCCGTCTTTATCCACAACTATCCGTCACCGGAGGATCTCTGAAGTCAGAGCAGCAGCTCGGACGAGGCGGGGAGGAATACAGACGCGGCTAATGCAAGAGAGATCAAAAGGCCACTTCATCCAGATGTTTCAGCGGGAGAGGGAGAGTCTACCGGCGCACACAGGAAGCAGAATGATGGTACCGGCAGAGCAGAAAAAGGTAGCGGAGCGTCTGTGGCGCCAGGCCGGGGTAATCGTTTTGTGTGTTCTTCCTCGTAGAAACAGCGATGCAACATGTCGTCTTTGAGCCAATCAGGTGTGAAAGTATGTCATCCGAAAAGCAAGACTGTTGACGTCGCACCTGCACCGCCGCAGTTTTGCACAAGCGGACTTCAAGAGCTACTTTGGCACATAAATAGTGGACACATTAATAGACACAGTGGCCTCCGGATGATTTCCAACGCCTGCGATGCCTTTTCAGTGATCGTCTGATCCAACTCTAAACTAAAAGAAAGATTCACTCCGCATTTTAACTTCTGTTTCTCTGCCGCCTCAATCTGCAGTTCTGAAGTGAGTGCGTGTTATGAGGACAGGGTCACAGGAGATCTTTAAGATGGCTACAATTATACTTTTCTTTACAAAGGAAGTTTAAAATACTATTAACTATAATCCACTTGCCAGCTGGCTGGAAAATAAAAAAGGGAAAAGCACATCACGCTCAAAATCACGTGGCAACTAAAACACAGTCTAATTGCCGGGGTCGTGAGAATTTTGGGACCTAAAAAGTGGGGCTGCAAGCTAGAAGCAGCAGAGGAGAAACACTCGGGCCTCTAGTCTGCTCAAATACCGGCTGAACTGAGTAAACTGGATTGCATCCGCTTCACTATACCACAAACAGTTAGGGCGACAGGCGAAAGTGTGGTGGGATTATTTCGCTGTATAGGAAGCAGCACGTTCCACTCTGAAAAAAAAAACACACACAAAAAAACATGTGACTTGGTTGGCGTCGTAGGACTCGGCAGAACGAGTAGATAAAAAGGTGGTTTTGTTTTCCTGCGATCGCAGCGGACCGGTGAACCCGTCCCGGAGCCCCGCATGCTCGCATTACAGCGTGGAGTTCAAACGGTGAAACCAGATCTGAGCTGTGCGACTGCGCCCCGACACAGATTACTCAAAACACCGTCCATAGGTCACTGCTGCATGCACGCATCAAATCAAAGTTGTGTTTAGTTTTTTTAAGCCAATGTTATTCCTCACAATAGACGCCATACGATACGAGCTCACACGGCAACAATCCCCCAGTTTGAACCGTTAAACGGAGGCCAGTTAAACCAGTTTGGCCTCCCACACATTTCCAGCCATGTGTACAAATTTCGTCAAGACAATTTGAGCCAGAATAAAAGTAGGCGGGCAGTAGATGTCAGCGCCTCCTGGGCCTGATTTCCTCCCGATGGGGATGCGGCGGAGAGGGCAAACAGAGGTTGAGCCGGGTGTCCGTCAGCTGACTTGGCTTCTGTGTTCAGCGTGCTGCAGCTTGTGAAAAATAAATAAAAAGAAATCGAAGGCTGTAGCGGCACCAGAGGCCTCATTCTCGTACAACTTTCATTCACCGCTCAGAGGCGCGACCTGAGCCGGGCGGCGTTTTAGTGGAGTGAAGAAAAAAAAAAACAATCAGGGCTCTAGCTGCTCCACGTGGGTTGAGCGCTCAGTGCCCCGAATCATATGAAACGACTAATGGAAGAGGGAAAAGCGTGGAGATGTGAAATAGTATCGACTGATAATCATCCAAATGAGTGTAGCCACAGGAAAACTGGAAGCAGCTGCCGGTGCCGGTAACTCAAACCCAACCCACTGAGACGGAACATAAACAGATGCCAAATTATGGAAATGTAAAAACTTCTCTGGAGTAAAAGGACTAGATCTGGAGAACACAGGTCAGTCCCTGGATATGACAGACTATTAAAGATAGTGAGGGCTCTATATTGTAACACTGTTTCTTAAATTCCTCCACCCTGTTCATGGCCAGTTGAAAATCCAGCCGAGGCCCTTCTCACATGTTCACTCACGTATTTAACACTTGCCACTTTACATCAGCAATTTTCCCCACTCTCGCACCTGAACACCCCTCATTTCAATGTACATATTTTGCTTCAATCCTGCTAATGAAGCCAAAATAAACATGCCCTTAAACCATGCCCTTTAGAGTGTCGGCGTGATTTGATGCCAACACTCTTGATCCAGAGTGAGAACTCTTCCTCCCCCGAAGCTGGACGTGAAACCGGCTCCGTCGGTGGGATCGGTGTCCAGGCGGCGCTTCAACTAGCGGAAAACAAGCTGGAAATAATATTTTCTGGCGAGCGCCGCT
Organism: Myoxocephalus aenaeus; assembly: GCA_038501785.1. NCBI lineage: Eukaryota > Metazoa > Chordata > Actinopteri > Perciformes > Cottidae > Myoxocephalus > Myoxocephalus aenaeus. The sequence continues at coordinate 1,179,086 of JBAMJR010000053.1, forward strand.
CACTTATTGCCGGGTGACATTCAGATATCAAGTAGAAGGCAGCGGGAGCTGGCAGGGAACGTCGGGCGCTGCTCATTACTCTGCACCGAGTGGGAAGTGCCGACCAGAGGGAGCCACGTCGCGATCGTCCGATTCAGTCGGTCCTGTATCCAAAAAAAGTCATCCCTGCAGCAAGGGAGTATCCTCCAGTCCTTCCTGCAAACTCATTTTAATCCCTCAGGTAAAACTCAAACAAAACACCGGGATTTGGCACTAAAGTTGTCAACTTGAAATTCCAGATTCCCAAAACTGAGCAAAACTACGATCTCATTAAATGTTACGCGGTGCTGCTTTAAAGATATCCAATCAGGACCTAGAAAGACACACATCTAGAATTATTTAAAAGTCTTAAAAAAAGAAATGTCTCAAAGTCTTAAAAATGTGCACACACACACACAGCAAAAACAAAAACAAAAAAACAGATGGTCATTCAACGGTCTAATCAAGATTAACACATGATGTTAGCAAACATCCACCCATCTTAAATGTCCTTGAGCGGCACAATGAATCTGAACCAGGTCCACTGAGCGCATATCCACCCTGGAACTGACAACCACCTCTGACCTCCCTGGATGGATAACCCAAAATGACCCCCCCCCCCAAACACACACACATTATTAGTCTACTTATGAATAGAAAAACTGGAGAGAGAAGAAAACCTACTTTCTATACTCTGTCAGCAAAACAGCAGCATGGGAGAGGAGAGTCTATTTATCAGCTTTAGTGGAGGCAAGACCAGTCTAGCCGCCTGCTGCCTCTGACATCCACCGCACTGAACCGCCCGAGATAAACTCTACAGGAGAGAAGCGCCGGCAGCTGCCCGGCGATATTCAGCGGGTCGGTCGACTCGGCGGTCAGGCCTCCCTTTGCTCGTCCACCTTCCAAAAATATGGTCACCGGTAATAATTACAGTGCCTTGGCTGTGCCGAGTATCGCATGTGAAAATGTCTTCCCAAAGAAAATAGCCACGATGATAGCTTTGTGTTATGTTCTGCTCCCACCTGCAGAACAAGGCATGTATGAACCACTTTCTGACTTTAGATGAAAGACACACTCGTTGGCCAAACTGTGTCCAGCTTTCAGGTATTATAGGAGGTTCAACCAAGCATTTTACTTTCTGCAACTTTAGACACATTCAAACCCTGCTAGACAAAGACCGATATCTGAATATTAGTGGTTGACAAATTAAATCAGATCACAGAAACTCAACACCTTTGCGCTACAGCTACTTCCACTCGGAGAACAGACCTAAACAACCGTCTAGTCAGCTGTCTGGACATCCAAGCAGACTATTACATAATCCTCCGCTTTAGAGAAAACCCTTTGTCAAGTGTTCCGTCATTTACACTAAATATGTTGCAGGTAATTAATGGTGTGTGGCTATTATGGCACCCAGAAACACCTCCACCAACTTCAGCCCTACATGTGCGCGAGTTGCTCAGACCCCTGCAGCCAACGCTGATGTTTATCTGCAAACTTTTGAGGAGCAACAAGTCTCAGAGGCGTACTGTTGGCAATCAAACTAGCCACTACACTCCCAACAGCTTGCACCAATTTAGTACAAAATAAATACAAATAAAATACACAGATTATTGGCAGATAGTTGTATATCAACAAGCGACCTGCAGTTGCCTGCAACACGTCCATGAGAGGCTGCCATGTGTAAGGTGCTAGTGATGGGAACAATCGTTGCATGAGGTAGAAGGGAAGAGAAGAAAAAAAGGGGAGTATGGAGAAAGCATCAACCGCCAAAAAAAAATAAAACACGCCCCACAAATGCCAGCTGTTGAGGAGAGCTGCATGTCCACCCAACTCCTATCACCGGCAGCTGACTGTGTTGAAACATAGGGAGCCTGAATGTTACACAAGTTAAAGAGCCTAGAGCTGCTCAATCGGTAGTGCTGTAACGTACCCAGGTGCCCTGGGGTTTTTCAAGAAGGAATAACCGCCATGCGTGTGTGGTTTAGGGTCATCTGGATTGATGAATAAGGATGTTCTTCAAAACTATGTTGCAGACTTACACAAAAAAACTGAAGAAACATTTGGCCCTACACTTGTTTTTCATAAAAGATAGATCAGTGTTCTTTTCTCATGTGGAAGAGGGCCAGGGAGGTAATCCACAATGCCATGACAGATACACTATTATGGAGCTTGCTTTAATTGCACACGTCATAACACCGCGCTCGTGCCGCTTCCTAGTAAAGTGGAGCGCGGAGGCTCCAGATGCTGCAGACTGCTCCTCCGCGTTTGTAAACACTTCCCCACATGCTACCTGGGAGGAGGCGCGCAACTTACCGAAGGTAGTACTGTTTTAAAGCAAATGCAGCGTTGGAGCAACTCCTCGGACAGTTGAACTCGTCCCCGAGCTCGAGCCATTGGTTTTTGTCAGAGACCTGGAAGAGGATGAGAGAAAAACGGGTCTGTTAGGGAGGTAGTAACAAGCACTTTGCAGCAGCAACAACAACACAAAAAGAGCGGTTACACTGCAACCATCTGGTCGGCTACAGGTCCCCCCAATGAGGCCAATCATTAATCAATAACTTCCTCCAACTGCTGAAAATACCTTTAATAAAGAGTTACTTTGAAATTATCCCGCAGTGGCTCACATTTAGTAAAATGTCGTTTAATTAGCTGCTAGTACGCCCGTTATCTGCACATATTTACATTTGTCACACCAGCAAGTACAACTGACTCCCTTTAGGATAGTATCGTTACTGTCGAGGCTAGTTAGCATCGTAGCTAACAGGCTAACTTGACTTTTCCGTTTTTTTGTCGGTAAAACCGCGCGAGGCTCGACTCCGCCTCAACACGAACGCTTTTCCGCGTGCGGCAGCCGTTTGCTGCCCGGAGTCGTGTTTTTTTCTTCTCCAGGAGCCGTTTGCCGTGTTCACTACACGGGCCTGTGAGGCCTACATTTTGTGCTCAGCCATGAAGCCGAAGAAAGATGGCTATGGCGAGAAAGCGATATCAAGCTTCCCCCCCCCCTGGGTGGAAACCGCCGGCGAAAACCCCCCGGGCGGAGCGCCGAGTCCCGGGCGGTGTTTCCCGTGCCGATAATCGATGTTAAACGTGCCCGCTAATTTCCGAGTCGCTCCCGACTGCACTCTGGCTGCGAGCGGTTTGGGACTCTCGATTCAAACCACACAACAACACAAGCCACCACATCGCATAGAGATACATGGCAAACTAGCACAAGGCCAACGCCGACCCGCTGCCGTGCGTGTGTGTGGAGGGTTACACTTGTCCCGGGGATCCCGCACCGAGTCGTGGAGTCGTCCACCGACGAGTCCACGGACAGCAGAGTGTGGAGAAATCCACTTTTAGTTCCCACTCACCTTAGCAAATCCACCTAAAGCGACGACTCTGACATAGAGAGCATTCAGGTCCAGCTCTTTCCCACCCACGATAGGAATCTTCCTGAACGGCGATCTGCGGGGAAAACACAAGAAATAAAGGCATACATGTTGAAATAACAGTTTCGGCTAACTCTCGGCCGAATGCAATGAAGATTTAAAGTTGCATTTCTTGGTAATAAAGACGCCCCAATCTCACCCTCTGCTTTGGTGAAATTGCCGCAGCTCGTCCAGGAAAGCCTGTCCTTTCCTCCGCTGATCTAGTAGATTTTTCCCCGTCGAATTTGCCATTGTTTTTGCATGCAAAAACGGTTGAACCCCACTTCAGACGCTTCTTAAGACACCAAGGATCCCATACTCCGCCGGCGCTCAGTCATTCGCGAAGCTGAGTGTTTAAAAAGTTAAAGAAATAGCTGATAGCAAGAAGAGCGGCAGCTCCGCTAATAAAGACTGATGCACACAGAAAGCAAGCCCGATCAACCCCGGACTAAGTTCCGACGAACAGTCAGAAATACGACCGATTCACCCGGTAGACTGGAAACGCCATGCCAGAATGTGGAGAATTAATGCTTTTGGTCGCGGTTGTATTCGTTTGGAGTGGTTTGACAGTGTGTTGCGGACGCAGCTCCGAGGCTATCGCACACTGTAGAGCGGCAGAGGGATGCAGTTCTCAGACAAAAAGATGTGAAGGCCGAGGAGCCCGGACTGCCATGCGTGCAGCGCCCTCTGTGGCCACAGGCGGCACTGCAGCATCCAGAGCAGAGCGGGCGCCTGAACAATAGAGACTGTTTTCTTTTTTAGGGACCGTCTGACAACTCTTTTCTCTGTTTGGAAAACGGGTCAGGAGGTACTCGGAAATGTCCCGTGGGGGGAGGGGATAACACTAATTAACATAGCCCCCTTGTTATCCCAACCAGGCGTGTAATAGAGGGCAACCCTACTTTTTTATTTATTTATCTGTAAAATACTTATTTTCCAGGCTGACTTAAAGCCTTAGAATAAGTGGCATCGACCGCACAAATAGCCTATTAATTAAATGTCGATCTTGTATTTCCAATAGGAAACAAACAAATGAATACATATACAGCAATAGTATAGTATAGTCTATTGACGTGTTATTTTATGTATGTCCAATACACTATTCTACAACAACATAAGGTATGATATATAAGGACAAATATGTTACTTTCAAAATAAATAAATCCTTCATTAGTGATGATTATTTACATATGTGTGTTATTTAATCTAAATGCTAGTTTGTCACTTCATGCATTTCCATTTTCGGGAGAAAAAAATATATATTCTTGCATTGTGCATTCCTCCAAAAATATGTATTTAGCGCAGTTATGTGTCTCGTGCTATATTGAACAGTGGTTCCGTGCAACTGGGGTTTGAACTCTTAATTGAACGTGACAGTAATTGAATGAATGACAAACATTGACTTTTGACCATGATTTGTGATGTTTCCACATAAAGTGCCACTTGGGTTGCAATCGTGTTTATTTGAGATATTTTGGGCGATAAACAGGCTTCATGATGATGTCAATTCAAAAATATATACTTCCACTACACGTTGTGATCACTATGTGTCAAAGCACCTATGTATAGTTGTTTGTTGTAAAACATAAAATAATATGTGGTTTACATCTGGTCACTAACGTGTTTGGTGTTTTTATTATTTGTCATTTCTTGCTGTAAACGTGTTAACGCTGCGGTAAGCAGCACCCTGTCCCTTGCTGACCGCCTCAAAACGACTTTTATCTCGCGGGGTGGTTGAAAATTACTCCTGATCCCTTCTTCCTGTAACTGCCAAGCGGATATCTTCTTGATGGGGTTACATTCAACCATTACACGTACCCCTTTGCTCAATGAAAAACCTGTCACAAAATGGCGGAGACGTACGTTAGCAGACCCCATTTTGAGGAATTGACACTAGACAGCGGAAAAGTGCTTTTCCTGGCGTGTGGTTTTCAAAAATACTGCTCCTTTTTGTTGTCGTTGTTGCAAACAAACTGCGGCACACCCGTGTTCACCACGCGCCCATTTGGACTCCACCAACCGTCAACCCGAATTATGGGCTAACGAGTCGCTCGTGCGCTAGCTTGTTAGCTTAGCAAACGTGAGCTAACTTTCCAAAAATGACCACGAACCTGTTGTGAGCAGCTTGTTTTTTATCCACGAGAACACCACGCTAACAAACGGCGCGTGTCTCCAGTTTAGTGTCGTTACTGGACGGTATTAATGGCGCTCAGTCGACGGAGTCCGGCGCTAGCTGTCCGCCTGACATTAGCATGAACCCAGTCCCTTATTAACACGGCTAATAATGCTAAGTAGGTTACCTCCGGATGCCTGCAGCTCACATTAACTCCCAGAGTAAACATAGTGTTGCGGTTGTCATCGTTTAATTAGGTCAACTAGATGGAGCAACAACACCACAATATACTAACGTTACCTGTCATAATAATGTAACGTCTTTTAAAACCATTTAAGGCACGCGGGTGTTGTAGCTAGCTAGCTAGCTAACGGGGGGAGGGCTAGCCACCGTGTGCGCTAAACGTGACTTCCAGCTATTTGACGGGGTTTAAACAGTTAAGATGTTCGGTAATGATGCGGCTTCTTGTCGGGTCGTAAAACACATTATTAAGCCCTCCGCATTGTGAGTGTCCGTTACTTCTACTTGTGTAGCTTGCGTTGTGGTGTGTAACGATGCAGTGTGTGTGAGGCTGGACCACCACGAGCTGCGTGTGGAAACGCGTCTCTTGTATTTGCGGACCGGAGTGTTTCACCGTTTAGGTTTACAGATATTAATATTTCCGTACGGAGACATGCATCGTTTCTGTTCATTCACCAAGTCCCAGTTTATTATTTGCCCTTATCTCCCACGTGCACATTCGCTATAACACCGGTACACTAAATGATTACAAGTATGACTTCAGCTGGATTGTTGTCTGAACAGAATGCAGTAATAGTTAAAGAAACAATGGGAAACACTGGTCATATCGTGAATGCTTTGCTAGAAAATGGCCTACCTCATGCATAACGACACTTCCTATAGCGGCCATAAGGTGCAGTTGGGGATTATTAAATTATTTCAATGCAATGAAACATCTGCAGTGATACTTTTTTTCTGTTTACATCCCTATTGTCTTGCGTTATTTACCCGTTGGGCCCCAGATTACGTAACACAACATGACATTTAATGTCATCTTCTAAATTGAAACTTGTTGGTCATATTTTAAAGGATTTTCTGGTTGGACTGAATGCATTATCTAACGGGGTGACGTTGCCAGCGTGCAGCAAAACCCCCCTTTTGCCTCACACACAGGGGTACAACACATGCTGTATATAAGGACCCATTATTGTGGGTCCAAAACATGGAAGTGTTGTTAGCAATACAATTACCACATGAGATCTGAAGTGTTTAATGACGGTTTCACAGAAGGCCTTGAAATCAATAGTCGTACTATGAAGGGAATCGTGAATGAACAGGTGTATTAATTCCAGCATATAATCATCATGTACATATCTATAAGGTAGCAGTTCAAAGATCATATTATGTTACATTAATATGACAGTCATACAACTGTATTTCCAACTAATGCCATAAAAAAGGTACACATTAACCAGTGGATGCTTAAAATATGCAAACCAAAAAGCAGCTTCACACCACTTCCCAGTGAAACTGCTTTAAAAAAAGAAGTGATGAATGTTGTGTGCAGTGACTGTGAGTGTGCACTTGAAAGCTGCACGGTCAGTTATGCCATCACGCGGACGTCCTCATCTGATGTGACAGCCAGGCCCCTCGTGGCATATGGCGCAAATGGGGCCAGTAAGCCCAAGCTGCCTCCAGAGCACCCGGACAAAAAGATCCCAGTGGGACGCTAAGCGCGTGTAACGTCCTTACACCTCCTGCCCGCTCCCTGCGGCCTCCTCCTGCACGTCACTGGGTGTCATTTGGTGGGAAGTGGCTCCACCTTGTGGCCGCCGAGGCAACGCGTCCTGAGTCGGGACGGGTTAGGAACACTTTGTACTTGGAGGGATCAGTTGAGATGTGTTTTTTTTTTTTTTTTTTAAACTGGATACAGTCACAGTTGGAGCGAGATGCATGCTGGGAGATGAAGGGAGGGAACAGTGGGTGGTGGTTGATGATCCTAATACAGCAGTACAGTACGCTTGGTGATGTCATTTACAACATTTTTTATTTATATTATTTGCATACGATTTTTTTTTATATTGATAAATAAAATAAAGGAAAACACATTTTGCCTCAAATCAAATCTATTTAATGTTTACTTTTAGGGACAAAAACCAATGTGCCAATGCCACAAACAAAATCATTTATAACCTAAGTTAATTTATAATGCCTTTCCTTTGTGAAAATACACAAACTCAAAATAAATACAAAACACACACAACGATATGCGATACAATTATGACTCAATGACAAGCACAAGATTATTTGTGACTGTATTTTGCTTTCCAGCAGTGCAAAGAGCAAAATGCCTCTTCATAAAAGTTAGACTAGGAACTGAATGATCAATATTTAATCATCTGCATTAAAGCAGCTAAACAGACAACAATGATTTGAAATGCCCACATTTACTAATAATAATTGTTTACTTCTTTCAGTAATGCTGTTTTTCCTTATAGTTTGCTATTGGTGCTATTGCAAAGAGACACAAATGTCCCCCATAAATGCCACAGAATAATGAATCATTGTATTCTTCGTCCCAAATTGATGAATTACAGTAAAATAGTTGACATTATCACATTTTGAACTGTGCTGTCTAGCGTACAGATGTTTTTATTTTTATTTAAATAAGATTAGAACACATTTTATCCTTTGTATTGGTTTAGATTATATCCATCTTGTTGATCTAAGCAGTAATATATTCACTTAACATGGCAGTTTTAGAACCATTGAGACACAGACAACACAGATGAACATTGTTATGTAAGGACAAGAAATGGCATGTACATACATCTAGGATTTTAAAACTGTGCCTCTGATCCATTATCGTTTATGCATGTGCACGTCATAGCTAAACCACTAGTGGCCTTGTGCTTTCTTTCTGTATGACCTTTCTGTTAAATGTACAACTGATTCCCCCTATACTCCACAGTACAATGTGGATCCTGTCCTTATCACTGTCGCTTAATAAAAGAGAATCGCTTATCGCAGAGAGCTCGCCTCAAACAGCAGTTTCTCAGTAAGAGACAAATACAAAACAAGTATTTTTTTTAAAGCATCATTTTTAGGTAATTAGTTGCGATCACAAAAAGAATGAATGAACCGATCCAGAAGTGTAATATTTTAGTTTTAATTGTTTGTACTAAGTGTATGAATGTAATAAAAGGGCTAATTCTGCTGGTGGTTTCAAATGTTCATTTTAAGTGGACCTGCCAACATTGATTGTATTACTTTTGAAATAAGTATTTAAACCTGTGGTTGTTCTACTGTGATGTGTCAAAACGTCTTCCGGGTGTGTTTTCTCGTCACTAGGTGGCAGTTGTGTTTAAAATTTGGGAGCTAGAGCACATGGATGTTGCTCATGAAATATTTATTTACCACACTGATGTGTTTCACTATTTCAGTCTTCTATCTTTCTTTTTACATAGTGATCCAGCACATGTACACATCATAAACTCACATGCTTTTCAAAACACTTATTTCATGGTAACATGGCATTTCAATTGCAATTGCCCAGCGATTTGGCCAAATGTGCAAATCCAGTATTTCCTTCAGCTTCATAGAAACCATCTTTGTTGACAAATATCACTAAATAGAAGCGATGTACACACATCCAGCAGACCTTTTTGTTTTCCACAACCTCTGCTGTCCCAATTGTCCACTACTACGAAGTACAACATATAGTACATATCTCTATACTGTCATGGGAGTCATGTCAAATAATTGAACATACATAAACATATAGGGAATTATACAATTCATGCAACAATGGATGTTAATTAAACTGCAAACGTTAATGTCACTTTTTTTTCCCAATCAAGAATCCAACCAAAGTCCCTTGTTAAAAAGGGCCTTTGTTATCTTCTATATACTCATTAGCAGCTCATGGGGTCTCATGGGGTCTCAGAGGTTGAAGAGGTTGAAGAGGTTGAGAAGAAAAGCTGCAGTTGAAGTGAGCTCAGCACACAAGGGCAATGTTTGATCCGCACAGCATTCAGTATGCCAACACTGCAGTGCCAAGAAAGTTTGAGTTTAGATTCTTCACAATGAAAGATTCTGTTTGTCGTCATCTACTGCAGTCGTGTCTGTTATGACTCGTCGGCAGCAGAACAATATCCAGTTTCGGGGAGCTTAAAGGGGGTCAGCTGGCTGGAAGACTGTTTCCTGAAGTATTTATGACACACAAAAAAAAGGTTGAAGCGGAGGCTGCCATGGTTTCACACTCCACAATGCAAAGGGTGCGGCTGAAACTCAACACAAACACAAACCCCTCCTGCTTCCCCCTCACGGGACGAGGCAGCTGTGAGCGGCCTCTGAAGAGATATCTGGCTGCAAAGGGACTCATCCTCCTCATCGTGGAACAGGAAGTAGGCCAGAGTGCTTCGAAGAGACAGGTCAGTGATGTTTGTGCGGCGACGTCATCGCTTTCCGGACAATCACTACTATCAGGGGGCCACAAGGGGCCTTTACGACAGTTGAGGTGATTAAATGTAAAAATGAAAAACAGCCACATGAAGCTCTGCCTCACCCTAACTTTATTTAATATAATATGTATTTCTTTCTCCATTCAACACTTGGTCTTTATACATTTTGTGTCTCATTCTTTCCCAACTGTCCATCTTCTTCTAAGCAAGTCCGTGGTGGTTGTCCTCATGAACCGATGTTGCACTTGGACAACACTCCTGTCCAAAGGCAGTGGGCTGATGTCTAAATTAACACTTGTACTTCGCTCGCATTGGCTTTATATTTTGCACAATCGAAGCTATTTCTATTTTATTCTATTTTATTATTATTATTATTATTTTTATTATTATTGTATATATCTTTTATCTTTCGTCCTGCTGTTTTTGTTTATTTTGTTGTAAGTTGCTGCTACCCCCGACACCAAATTTCCCCTCGGGGATTAATAAAGTATACATTCATTCATTCATTCATTTTAAAGCCAAGAATAATATTTATTTTTCATCAAATATTTTGTTTCTTTTTGACATGTAGCAACTTTTTAGTTTGACACAAACTGAACTTGCACATTTGTCGAAGGTGACAAAATACAGAAATGAGTATACAGCGTTGTTTATTACACCAAATAAGGTCACACTTAATGTTTATGTTGCACGGGCTAGAAATGACCATCGGCGCAAAAACATGATCATAAGCAGTTTCTTATCAAAAGTCATGCATGTTTCAAACTGAGAAAAAAAGTATGTTGTTTTTGACTAGGAGTGCATTTTAACTGCACACAAACCAAACAAGTGCAGAGCAGAGAGTGATAGAAGGAAGTGGTGATTCATAAAACAGATGAGGGAGGAGCTGAGAAGTAAAAGACTGCATACAAACAATGTGAAAAATAAAATAAACCGTAACTAAAATAAAGACTGACTGTAGTTTATTTCTCTATCTCACTCGTCATTCAGATTATGCACTTATATTTCATTTACATGAATGGGTTTTCATCATTCAGTAAAATGACACTCAGGTGAGCTCGTGGCCCCGCCCCCAGAGAACCGAGCGCTCTGATTGGCTGATTCGAACAGTGATGCCCACAACACACAGCAGCGGAGCGCACGAGCGACTCCCGACCGCTGGAGTACCAACTCACCACTTCCACACGGAGAGAGAGAGAAAAGCTTTAAATGAACACGTACTGCTCTGACTTTCTGCGTGAAAACTCCACACCCTTCAGTGTAGCTGGTAAGTCTCAAACCTTTGCTTCATCTTCATGGAAATAAACGGTTTAATAAGTTTGCCTGAAAAGTTTTCGCCTATGAGAAAAGTTTTTTTTCCTCCCTGTTTCTCCCCAAAACCCATGAGGGAGCCTCGTGGAAGCTTCTCGCATGAAATGCTGAAAATACCGTTAGTGCAGTCCAGTGTGTTTTTAAACTAATAAGCACCGTAAAATACGGATACTAGTCTTGGCAAGCTGCCAGGAGTCCAGAGCTAACGCAATATTGAAGTATAATGAAAGTGTGTGTGTGTGTGTATGTATGTATGTATGTATGTATGTATGTATGTATGTGTGTGTATATATATATATATATATATATATATATATATATATATATATATATATATATATATATATATATATATATATATATATATATATATTAGTGTTATATTTGTAGTCTCTTCCGTGACGTCCACGTCACTCGGCTGAAGGCGCCGGTGATGTTTGTGACTCAAATGTTAAAATACACGATGCGCGAGCCACAATGTGTCCAACTGTGACGTCACGACAGTTAATTGACACTGACGGGTCTGCGCGTGCTTCTGTGGAGTGTGAAACAGACAGACGTGCACGCATTGACAGGTGGGAGTAAAATGGGAGGATCAGCAGTTTGCAGGTGTCTCATGGTCAATGTTTGGCTGCAGTGGCTGATCGTGTTGTGTTTGTGGTGAGGGAGAGAGGGATGGTGAAATGGAATCAAAACACACGCACACACACACGCACACACACACGCATGCGCGCGCTTTACCCTGCATGGGTTCCCTATTGTGTCGGGACAATACAGAGGGAAACATTAATATGAAGTCTCCTACATTGTGACAGTCCTGGTTTCCTGTTTGAGGAAAGAGGATGAAGCCAATGCTCTGCAGGTGCTTCCTGCACAGAGAGGGTTACACCAGGCGTGGAGTTCATGGAGAAGATGTGTATTTTTGTCCCCACAACAGCAACATTTCTGTCCATGACCTTGTGACGATTCTTCCGCTGTATTCGTTTCTAAAGGAATCTCTGAATAGGAACCAGTCTGATTGCGATTATGGCTTTTCCCCCCCACACATCCAGTGACATGCACTTGTTCATTGGAAGTTGCCTTTCCACGACTACACAGAACGTGACAACATTGTCGCCACACTAATCAGCACACCGTCCAATATTTTCCACTATTGATCCCACGCAGCACCAATCAGCTGTGGAGGAACCGCCCGGCATGGAGTGACGGATTAGTTGACAGCTTTTTGTTTGATTCTGGGCAGGAAGTGTTCACTAAAAGTATCTGATAAAGGAGCCTCTTTTTGAGTGCATGTAACGATGTCGTCCCCAGACTGAACAGCGAGCTGTCACCAGATCACTGGAGGTACAGGACGCCTCTGTTTCAGACCAAGCTGTCACTGCTCAGCTCTCAATGAATAGCGGCCCCAATTCCAACTTCTCTTCATAACCACCATCTGCTTGATCTCTGGCATCAGGCCTGCCAGGGCTCCCGAAGGAAGTTCAGGCCGCGGCGCGTGCACGCACACACACACACACACACACACACACACACACACACACACACACACACACACACACACACACACACACACACAGGATGAGACAAAGGACGCTTAATGAGTTAAAAATGCACATATGGGCTGCGATGCTGCGTGTGTGAACACAATGGAGATCATAATGCAATCTTGGATTACCCCTCATTTATTTAGGGTACAGCTTACAGGAGGGGAACTGTGTGTGTGTGTGTGTGTGTGTAGGGCTTTGTTATTCTGTAGGTGCGTGTAGATACTGTACATGTTTGCATAGAAACATTTGATATGTAAGATAACTGATTAATCAGTGTTTTAGGTCCTAATGTGGATACAGTAGTATTTTTATGTTTTTAGAACAAACATCCTCATCTGGAGGCTGGTGAGACGTTTCTATTTGGTTGATTTAAGTCAGATTTTTCATTGTCGTAAACTCTAAGTTTTAGGTCCGTCATGTTTTATTTGATTTTTCCTTAGTTTTTATAGACATAGTGTGTCTCTGCCAAAGACGTGCTTTCGCCTCCCCTTTTTTATTTATATTGTGATTTAGAGACCGACTGCTTAATCGATTTGGCTTATTAATTGGCGCCGATGAGATGTTTTACAAAGTATCGTTGGAACTGGTCTCCGATTTGTGGCTGAAGCCGCAGAAAATAATTATCCACTTCATAAAAAAAAAAAAAAAAAAACGTCAACATGTTATTCTGGCGATAGGGTTAAGAAATTTGTGCTAAAACTTTGCGGTCCGGGTAACCGCTGATTTTTCCAGCAGGATGAAAAAATATATCTGACGCGGTTTTCAGTTTATTTCCCCACAAAAGTGATCTCTCAAAAGTGTAACTCCAACTTTATCAGCTCTTGATGGATATCTGCTATTTCCTGCGCCAAACATAGTGTTATTATATCGGCCTTTTAAAAAATCCTCTCGGTCGACCTCCGCTTACTAAAAGATCAAAGGTTTCTCCCACCCTGTCTTAGCACTGGTGAGGCTTATTAAGGTGAAAGGTAACCCCACACACACACACACATTAACTAGGATTATTATGTGACAAACAAACATGGCTCATTAGGCTGAGTGAGACGACCCCCTCGACCTCTCGGGTCTCCTTGGCCTGACCTTCTGTGAAGAGACGCTGTTTAGGCTACAGCGGCGTATCTAACCTCTCCCTGACGGCTGGACGCTGTAGAGCTCAGTTTGTGGATAACACATCCGTGATTGGCAGAACTCACAAAGACTAACATCATTTAAATAAAGGAAGGGTTCACATGATTAACTAATGTTGACAATAAAGGAGGAGCCCACAGACTGTATTTACACTCGTCGGTTTAAAGTAGTAGACGTCCAGTATGTTTGAAATTGTAATTCTCCCTGCGACCGTTTGTTCCCTCCTGGTTTCTGTCAACAGTTTTAAAAGAACACGTGACGTGATGCTCGGGTCATTATGGGATGACCTTCCGCTGCAAAGCTTTTGAAAATAACAACAGAGGAAAGAGCAACGGTCAGGCCGGCTAGTGAGATCAGGTATTCCAAACGGCTGCCCTGCGACTGAAGCTATGATGTCATTGCAGTTAGTTGGCCTTTTTGTGTGTTTTTGAGGTCAGCAGAAACGGCAGGGAAGTGGGCTTCTTGCCCGGACTGCTGCAGCTGAAAGGATGCTTTGCCAGCCAGGGTCGGACCGACTGAACGCTGACATCATGTGTGTTGAGGGGGGGGGGGGGCTGTGGAAAGGGAAAGTTTAAAACTGTAGGTTCATGCGTTGCAGTTGGCAGAGACTGGTGCCGTGGTGGTTGGGAAACGGATAAGTTGTGGTTTGGCCGTCGCTCCGTGTAGTAATGTTTTCAAACAGAGTTAGGAACATCTGAATGTGACACACTCTAAAGCTGAGCCCGGCCTCTGCTTGTTTCAAGCAAACCAGTGCATATGATGCATCACACAGACCCCATTCATTTATGTTTTCATAAACGGCGAAACTTAAAACATAGAGCCGTTTGGTTTGCGTTGGATCGTAAAGCTACTGCTATTAGAGTCACCGTTTGGAGATCCTCTTCTTCTAAACTGGCAAGTATTGCTTATTCAGTTTGTTGCGGTTTCAAGGTGTGACATGTTGTGAGGAATCAAGTGTGCTCGTCTTGGATGTTCAGTTAGCTTCTTGTCTCTTCTGCTGAGGCACGTTGAACAACCACTGACTTTGTTAACGAAGACGGATGTGGCGGCCGAGAGAGTGTGACCTATTCTCCAAGGCTACACACAGTAAAGATGTGATTGGCTCCTTTTTTTTGAAAAGCAACCAGAGTTTTTAAAGGGGTTGCACGCATGTCTGATTGTATCTTCCGTTTGACCCGAGGACAATCTTGTGCAAAGCTGATGGTCCCCTTTTTGTATCTGATCTGGAATCAGTACGCGTCTGTTCCTCTACTGGCCAAGGTTATGGAAGGCCAGGCGGGGAGCCGGATCCTGAGCAGTGAGGCGCTTTGAAGTCTCTGTGACGACCCGGTGGCGTCTACTGAGCTGTGGATTAGCATCACACGAATCAAAATGGGATTGGCAGGTGGCTCCCACTCACGCAAGCCTTTTTAAGATGGACTTTACTCACCGTGTCTCCCCTCCTAAGGAAAAGACCTCTCCAACAAGGACGAGAGGAAAGAGGCCAAGAAATGTTTTAATCCTGCTTGAAAGGGGGGGGTTGTCTTTTACCGTGGAAAACCGTGATGAGCGAGCTCGTACCGGCCCGAGGGACTGAACCGCTTTAGAAAGTGAAGTGTCATTGAAGATGTCGTGCTCGGTTCGACAACAGACCGTTGACGTATATTTACTTTTTCATTCTCCTCAGCTGAATGAATTTCCCTCTCGCAGCCGGGCCCCATCTGTAATGAAAAGGGGGGAAGCCGGGCTTCAAATGAAACGATCCACCGACAGGGTAATTAAGTCCAGACACAAAGGGCTCAGCAGGAAGGAGTTTAATAGAGGAGGAGTTGGTGGTCTCTGGGGGGTAAGTTTGGCCCAGTAGAGTCCTTGTGGACTGCAGGGAAGCGGGAAGGCCACATGAGGTTCACTGGCCCGCAGCCACTTCACACCACAAAGGTATTACTCATCCGTTTCTGTCTGCTCAAGTTATCAGATGAAATGCCTAAAAATAGGGCCTCTTCTTCACATCGAAAACCTCTTTCAAAAAAAACAACCTTGTGTCCAGGAGAATCCTAACCGAGAAGCCTTACGGTGTAAATATATGATGTAACGGAAGCTGCGTCTACAGCAGTGATTTGCAACCACTGTGAAATGTCCAGTTTCACTTAATCGGTCCCAAAAAAATATTATTTTGTTGTCGCAAATAATTTTCCATTGTTGAGCGTCTGAGCCTGCAATATAGTGGCTGGCCTAGTAATTAAATACTCTTCCACACCAGTAGGTAGCGCAATACTTACCTCCCATATATGTTGTATTCTGCTACAATGTGACATTTTGTAACTTTTTGGGTTGTTGGTGTGCCGCAGGATTTTTTATTTTTTTTATTGTAGAAAAGGTTGAAAAACACTGGTCTACAGGCCACGATGCGCTAGAAACAGACGTGACATTCAGGCTCTTGCCCGATGAGCCGACAAACACTTTGAAGCCCACTGACACCTTGAGACTCCATCACGTGCAGAGTGGTGACACTTTTTTTTTTTTTAAAAGGTTGTTTTTGAGTTCTTGGAAGGGAGGCTGCAAACAAAAGCTTACAGGGCCAATTAGACTCGGGACATCATGAGAAACTTTCATATAGAAATGTTTCCCGATCTCAAAGTCCCTTTAGGTGTCCCAACCTCCAGGCCCAGAGCTCCTGGTTAGGTGAACAAACCCGGCAGAGGAGGGAAAGCTGCACGGAGCACACGGCATCTGTAACCGAAATGCTGACTTCTAGAGGATTACATTATGAAGTAAACTATCTTTTGCCCTAAAGGGGGCTCAAAAAACACCTCAAAGACCACTGGTGGTTCTTAAAAGTGCACATGGCCGACTTTGGTTTAATTTTTTTGCTCATCACGTTTCCCCTGAAGAGTGCACAGCACCGTGTAGTGGAAAATCAAAAAGGTCATCAGCGCCTGAACATTCTACTTTTAACTCGTTACATAATCTGTTCTCATTTCTTTCTTTCTTTTTTTTTTTATTTGCACTTATGCACGGGTGCTCGCATGCACCGCCGGAGCACCGCAGGGCTGCATGCGTGTGCCACGTGCTGTGTGTGTGTGTGTGTGTGTGTGTGTGTGTGTGTGTGTGTGTGTGTGTGTGTTGTGATGACGGAGTGCGTGGAGGTAGACGCAACTCCGCTGTCTGGAAAAGCGCTGATCCTCTTAACTGATTACTAGCTGCGACCAGAGAGAGGCGACCTGCGTGGGCCGCATGCGGACAGATGTCTCGCCCCCACCCTCAGCAAAACACGCAGCATCTATGTTTAGGTCGGGCTCCAGATCCCTTTCCTTTAACAGACTCAGTCTATTATATTGCTCACTTGAACTGGGACAAAGGCAATTCCTTTTATTTATTCAGCAGCTTTTTTTCCTGGCAGGAAGTGGATTATGTATGGAGCACTTTAAGAGGAAAACAGGCTTCTTAATGAGGAACGTTAGCTAAATTAGTTAGGGCACTTTGTTGATATTGAATCATCCCTGCAAATCAAATTTGTGCAAGATGTGTTTTGAAAATTCTCTCTTTTGTGGTTGCACGAAGACAAATTGACACGGTTGTCATTAAATTCTTAATTTTCTTCTTTTTTTTTTTTGGGTACTGTGTGTTGGATCCCTGCAGGTCTGGAAATGCAGCTACAATCATCTGAATATTGCACAACTAATCTGCAGTTTCTTTAATGGCATGCACTAGAAACCGCAATGCTTTTTGTTTTGCAAACATCTGGAAACATTATCTGAAGTTGAGGCTTAAAAAGGTTGTCGAGCCCATTCCATTCCCGAGGGGAGAAAACTCGCAACAAAGCTTTTTCTTTTGGCTCCTAACGAGAAATCCAGGTTGGTCAACCCAAACCTGACCATGGTCTGTGTCCTAGGTCTCTGTGCCTCGTTGACTCAGTAGTAGTAGTACAGGAAAGGCTCACATGTGCACCAGAACAAACGCCAGTGTTTGAGTTAACTGAGCGGGGAATTGGGGTTCCCGGAAAGTTGTAGACGTGGCTTTCTCGGAAACAAAAAGAATGATGTAACAGCTGCATCGAAATCAAAGAGCAATAGTCTGAAAAAACTGCCAAATCTCTTGGAAGCAAACCTCTTGTTTGACATGTTTCAGATGGATGGGGCGCTGTCGGCCGTCGTTTCTCCCGGCAACAGATCTGGGAATGTGCGTGGTCGCGCTCGGTGTCCCCGTGTCGCGCCCTGCCCTTTGCAGAGCGCCGCTCCCGAGTTCACCATCATAAAACATGTTTTGTCTTCGCCTCTCCCTTTTTTTTTTTTTTTGTGTGGCTCCGATTCTCTCGCCCTCCTCTGCGCTTGACATTTGGCTGTGTGTGGGTGCCTCTGGTCCCTGTAGGGAGTCACGCTCTCAGGCTCCGCCGGGGCCCCAGATGCACACAACTGGAGGCCACGGCCAAAGATTTGCCCTTTTTCGTCCCGTGTGGTTCAGAGGGAGCCTTCTCTGCACGCCCGCGTGCTGAAAAGAAGCCATTCTGGATTGTTTCCCCTCCTTTTGAAATCCTAAATGTCGCCTGTCGGAAACTGTTTCTGGCTATTCCGCTTTGGGGCAAAGAGGACACTCTTTAAAAGACTTCGCTGACTCTTTCGGAATCCTCTCCGCCTCGTTCTAGATGCCACAAATCATTCTTGTAATATATTTATTTTGATTTTACAACTTTGCAAGACAGAACTCGAGAACTTTTAGGAATACAAAAGAAAGGGGGAAAGAGAAAATGGCAACAAAAAAATAGAAGGAAAAATAAACAACCACAGCACATATGAACACATTCGCCAGTCTGACATGAGTACATCTCGGTTACATCATCAGCTCAAGTCGGCGTCGGTACCAGTGGTTTTAGTCCAGTCCGGAGGGATCCACCATGTCTGAGACCGGTCTCCATATCTTAACAAATCCCTCGACGTTGTCATGGAGGGTGTGGAAGAACCTTTATACCAATCGTCTGTAGAAGGGGTATCTTTAGAAATCCAGAATTTAAGACTGGAATACTTCTGTATAAAGACCAGTCAGTTTAGCGTTGTTGCTGCTACTCCTTGACCGCTCACTTCAGCTGCCGAGCTCAGGTCGCATCCCATCAAAGGAACCGCTTCGTCAAGCGGATTTGAAGAGATTCTTGAAATGCAGATTGGGTGCGTTCCCATGGAGCAAATAAACGGCCACAGCGTGGTTTGGTTAGAAGTTGGCGCTATCGGCTACGCATGGCTGTAGTCCGCCGGTAAATTGCTTTCTAAGCATCTTTAGATTTATTTTAAATGGAGCGAGATCTTTAGGAATGAGTTTTCCACTAAAAGACAAACGCCTCAAGCAAAGCGTAGAAACCTGTTTTGCTTTTGGCGAATGTTGCCGTTTCCATACATCTTTTCTAATATAATGTTTATATGCTCTTTCCTTTACAAGTCCAAGAGTTATTCTCTTGAATTTCAGACTCTTTCAACCACACAACGTATCACTCTGTGCATGTTTGGTTTAATAACACACAACAAATAGAAGAGCTTGCGTAGTTGGAATAATTCGCCTATTTTCATGTTTGTGATTATTCAGTCTTGTGCGTGACGCGGCGCCGCAGGACCCTCGACGTAACCTCTCACACGGTGCGCTCACAAAACGGGCATCTCAGCCAAACGGCACAGCTGTGGAGAACCAACATCTGGGCGTCCGAGTTGAGTGTGTGTGACGTCATGTCCTTTTGCTCTCTAAGGAAGTAAAGCGTGCTCCTGTTCCACATGGACGTGCAGGTGTTCTCTCTCTTGATGCTCGTCAACCTCAACCGAGAGACGAGCTCGTTGTTTTTCCTGCTTCCCACCCCAAACTTTCTGCTGAGTGCTGGTTTTAGGAGGTCCTGGTGGACTAGAGGGAGGAGGGGGATGAAAAGGAAGTGGAGGTAACCCCACCCCTCACCTCCATCTCATCATTCCATTTCATCAAGTCCTGGTTGGGTGTTCCTGGTTTGGCTGCTGGTTCGTAGATGTGTGTGTGTGTGTGTGTGTGGTGGAAAGCTAAGAAAACAATGGAGGCTTTGTGAGAGGGTCCCGCCGTGACAGAAGGGGGGGGGGGGGGGGGGGGGAGTCCAGGGCTTAGCGGAGCGAAGCCACTTCATTAGTCAGGGCTCTCTGTTTGCACCTCCTCCTCCCATCCATCCTCCCTCCCTGTCATTCTCTCGCTGCCGCTCAGAGGAGAGCGACTCTCTGGCAGGACGGCACTGAGCGCAGTTTTCTTTTTTTGACCGCATCGACGAGGATGTGCTTTTGAGGCTGGTCGCAGTTGTTCGGCGGAGCTGCCTCGCTCGACAACCGTACGGCTTTTTCTTTTTGTCCCGAGGTGAGTTGTCCCGCGTCGTCGTCCCGTCCCGTCCTCGGCCGCTGACTTTGCATCTTTCTCTGCCCCGAGCTGCAGCTTTTGGTGTCGGATGACGGCACGCAAGCGCTCTCAGGCCGGATGAGCAGAGGTGATCTCAATGGTTCTCAAGGTGTTTCTATGCAGGAGTTTTGTTTTTTTAAATATCATCACTCTACACGTGATGACATGAGTGGAAAAGCCCATGCGGATGGAAGTTTCACAAACCCGTATTGGTTTGTATTGACGGGTTTATGTGAGGTGATGTTTGTGTGTCTGCAGAGAATGGGGGGGGGGGGGGGGGGGGGGGTGTTGGGAGACTATTGCCTCAGCTGTGTTTGCCAAATTATCAGTGTTATTAGGATCTACTTGCATGTGATTGCTTTCTCCCCCCACCCACCGCCTCTCTTTGTCAAACGCACCCCCTTGGGAATAGTTGAGCTTCGGGGTAATCCTTCACATCCTGTGTGGGGAAAGGGCAGAGAGGAGCACTCAGACTAACCTCACCACTTCCTCGTGAGAAAGTCCGATCCTCTAAAGCTCACAGTCATAAAAAAAACAAAACAACAACAACATCCCGGCTGGTTTTTACCCAGAGGGACATTCGCAGCATCCCGAGTGCTCGTTTGCAGCTTCTATCAACGTTCAACTGTCCGCTCTCCTGTTCTTTATCACACGCCTCGGGCCACGGCGGCTACGTGGTATTACACCGGGACGGCTTGCACATTTAAAATGTTCTGTCTCGTAAATTAGATGACACGCTCACGATGACACGGGGAATACAGGAAGACTCTAATGTCTGGCTTCTGTTCCAATGCTGAGGCTTTTTGCAGAGGAATCACTCCGACGGTGAAGACAAACGGGGTAATCAGAGTGTGTCCCGTATGGAGCTTAAAGGTCATTGGGCCTCATGCATGAACCCCTTAAGCGGCTTGTACGAGTGATTTAGGATAACTCGCAGCATTTGCTAATTCACGTATTTTGAATTTTCCCTTGGGGACAAACACGAGTCACGAGACCTGTTGCCGGAGTCGTGTGCGAGTTTCCCCCCGACTAGATTGTATATTTGATTACATTGAAGCAGTTTTGAGATTTGAAATCCTAATGCCAATGACTTTATCCTGTTTGACTGTGCGACTTGAATTATAGGCCATTAAACTTTAAATGTATTTGTATAACGACGTCCCCATTAATTTAGATGATGCTTTAATGTCACTATGTAAATCTTAAATTATTATTATTTTTCACATTGAGCCTTATTTGGTAGTATTGGGCGGGGGGGGGGGGGGGGCTAATTAAGCAAACTCTTCCCTCTAATGACCGCTCGCTCATTCATACACTCGCGGCATTCGCCATGTTTAGTGCTAGTCATTTACAGTTATCTGAATTTAGGAGCTCCAGGTTGCTGTTCACCAATAAATGGTTCCAGTATGTCGTGAATCCCTTGTTTCCCCCGGCGTTTAGCCTTCAGAATAAGATCAGCAGCTCCACTTGACACAGACACCATGGTGGTATCCGTCTTCTCATCGAACTCTCTAAGCTGTTTCTCAAACCTACCGAACTGTTTCTGTGCGACCATCCGAAGCTCCTTGTTCACTCTGCCTGAATAATGACAGATGTGCAGCATACCTTTTTGATATGATCTCTGTCTTATCTCTCCACAGAATGAAGAAGTGAATCCTCCGTGATCAGTCATGGCTGTCCAGACCGGCATCCAGGTAGGCTCAGATTGGATTCGGTGCACTTTGATTGGCCAAGTGTGGACATGTAGTCCTTTTTTTTAAGTCCCTTGTGGTCCAGGTTTGAGATGAGAGTAAAAGAATGTCACATAGTTAAAGTTTCAACACATTAGTAAATGTGTTTAACATCTGTACTGCAGTAGGGCTGAACTTAATATCGAGCCATTCTTAGTGTCCAGTGAGTCACCAAGTGCAGACATCTGTCTCCCGCTCAACAACTGTGGCGATCCCACCTGCGTCGCCGTCTTGCCGCTCCGCCGCTCGGCCCCAGAGGAGTTTCTCCGCACATTTGTTTCGGGGGAGTGGGTGGAATGTTCAACCCTATTTTTATTTTTTTATTTTCCCCACTTTCACTCCCAGCAACGAAATGTCAGCCATCCCAAAACCTCAAAACAACAAACGTATCGCGTTACAGAGTTGTCACATGACGAGCACCTCGTTGAGAAAGACTTCTCTCTCTCTCTCTCTCTCTCTCTCTCTCTCTCTCTCTCTCTCTCTCTCTCTCTCTCTCTCTCTCTCTCTCTCTCTCTCTCTCTCTCTCTCTCTCTCTGTCTGTCATCTGGTTTGGAATAGTTCTGGCGCTCCCCGCCCGTCTTGGACCGTGGATCTGTAAAAATATGCATCCCAGTGCTGCGCGCACAACATGTGGCAGGAAGCGTGTCGGCCGACGTGTTGACGAGGCTGTGAAGCCGTTGATGCTCGAGCTTCAGCGGCACCAACAGTGTTAGTTTAGAGGCTTTGATTGGTCGTACGCTGCATTTTATTTCCCCCAAAATTATTATGACTCTGTCGAAAACGTGGGTCAGAATAGTTTAACGTGCAAACGAATGAATCAGGACAGTTCTTGGTGGTTTTTATGCCTCGGAGACATGCTATGTTTTTTTTATGTCAGTCCATTTTTGTGAATGCGATACTTGACTCAAGGATGAGCTGATTTTAAACGTCCAAAAGGACGTGGATGTAAACTGCAACTAGACATGTTGCAGTGATTCCTATTCCATACCAAAGAGCAGAGGGAACGACATTAGGCGGTTTATAATTCTCTATTAAAAACTACAGAGCAAATGCAATAAAATAGTCTCTTGAATGTCCGTCGTGGTGCCGACATGTTTCGTATATGCGGTTGCTGACAGCGGGAGACTGAATCTAGAACACGGTGGCCGGTATCGGGTGTAATGGAAGGCACCCTGTGAGGGTATCGATCCATCTCCGGCTGCCTTTGGGTGACCGTGACTCAGATCGCAGCTTCACTGCCCATGTAGAGCACCGTCACATCGGATAGCTGGTCACGCTCTTGACTGCTCCGTCCAGCCGTGCTGAAAATGCACGCGCTCGTGGAAGTATAAGTAGCATACGCGCTCATCTATTAATGCAACAGTCGAAGCCGTTGCAAGAGATAAAGTCTGCAGGTTTTGTTGTCGTGCCTCGGATGTCTGAATATACATCAGGAATTGTTTGTGACGTCTACAAATGGTCACTGCTTTTGAGTTTACTTGATGGGGTTTGGAATTTCTCAACATATAATACTTTGTTTTATATTATGAGCAGGGCTAGATGTCTCCTTGTAGCATCTCTGTCAGCTGGCTGTAGAAGCTCTCACACACACTCGATCTGAATGAACAGATCGCCTGAGGAGCTCCAAGTGTTTGCAAAGAGCAGCGTGACCCCGTTAGTTCAGCCCGGCCAAACCAAACAGCCCTGGGTTTAGTTGTGATCCTTGTGAGGTCAAAAGTCAACATCCAGGCCATGGGAAGTCTATGAAGTGGAAAAGGATGGAGGAACGGTATTATTTAATTTGATTTAAAGTGTAACCCCTAGTTCAAGTTGTCGCTGAACATCTGACTACAGTGAGAAAAGAACAGTGAGGTTTTTCATCCTATACATGAATCATTGCCGCACAATGTGGAGGAAAGGTTTTTGTAATGATGTGAACAGATGATGCATTCATGAGAGCAGCTTATGTAACGGGGAAACTATCTTTTGGATAACCAGAGACGATCATAATCATGAGTAAAGATCATGAACATTTACATTTTTATCTTTCAATTTCACATCCAGATTTATGTTTTTTTTTTTTTTTTTTTTTCTTTCTTTTTTTTTTGGGAGTTCATTGTTACTTCCCACTTTTCTCTTTGACCTTCCTGCTATTGTTTGGGTGAGCTCAGTCGTCCGTGGTGTAAGTGGCTCAGGTTAAGAGCATCAGATAAACCCCTCCCACGTAAACAGTAACATACAGGCCTCTGTCCGGCGCTTCGTAGCAGGATTACCGATCCACATTCCAGAAGTGATGAAGGAAGCACAGATTAACCTTCTCTGTGCGCTGCGATGCCGACTGTAGTTCACAACTCTGGGCTGCTGTGAAGCCCAACGCTCTGTGAACGTATTACTTTCATCTTTTACGTAACTCCTAAACGCTACACTACCCTGCTTTATCTTCTAATTGGCTCAATATGGAGAGCGCCGCATATGTTGTGAACCTCGAGTGCGCCGCAGGGGAGCTTGCCCTTCTGAACCGTGTTATGTAATGTGTGTGTGTGTGTGTGTGTGTGTGTGTGTGTGTGTGTGTGTGTGTGTGTGTGTGTGTGTGTGTGTGTGTGTGTGTGTGTGTGTGTGTGTGTGTGTGTGTGTGTGTGTCGGCTCATCCCTTTTTGAAGTGCTGTAACCTTTTTGCAGTCTCACATCGGGTGTTTTTCTGCCCCTTTTTTATCGCTGTGCTCCAGTCTCCTCCCCCACCACCCTTTTGGGTTCAAAGGTCACCCTGATGAGGACGAGGGGGGGAACTAAACAACCTTTCTCAGGGCAATGACGTCGCTTTTGACAAGCATTCGTTTGCATGTAACAGTGACTAGAGGGCCTAAATGTTTCACCAGACAATCAAATTACTCATAGAATGAATCAAATTAGTGAACTGGGTCAAAGCTGGATGTTAAAGTGGCATGAAGTTCAGTTTACAAAGAGGACTACTCTATGTAGGAAAACCGTTGTCTTCTTTACAAAGTAAACAAACCAACCCTGATGATGTCACCAGGTCTGCTTGGGCCTGGGGGACGTTTGCGTCATAAACTGGAATAATAATAATGGTTTGGAAGGAGTGGTCATTTAGGATTCAGAGGATGTAAGAAAGATGCCATTGAGTTGCATCATGGGAATTGTAGGGTTGACCCACACTAGGGTGTAAAGGTCAGCATATCTTGGCTTCTGCTGCCTGGCTTTTTAATCAGTCACTTGAGATTCCCCCAATCATACGGGGGTGTAATACTAAATCATGGTCCGTTGAGGTTAAAATGTTTTCACAGTTAATCTCCATGAAAGATTTGAGTTTTCCTTTCTTTTGGAGTAAAAGATCCCCTCATTAAAACCAAGGACAAGTTTAGGTTCAAAGTTGAGCGTTATGGCCAAACCGTAACCCGTCCTGATGAATTGAGACTCATTGTTACTCTAATTAGTCCTAATCTTTTCTACTTAGCATCGTGAGCTTTAGTCCTGCTCATACATAGTTCCATTAAGTAAAGGTTTTAAACATTCTTTAACCTTTTAAAAACCGAGGTATTTTTTAGGATTCTGCTCAAAATAACATACCCAAACTAAAAAGGGTGTATCTCTGCAACCACAAGGGCTATTTGAATAATTTTGGTGTTATAATAAAGGCAACCCATGTGAGCTTTTGTTCAGATGTGTAAATATTATATGTATGTTACTGGTTAAGAGTAAATAAAGATTGAAACACAGCAAAAATAGAAGTTTTAGGTCCGCCTCACCCTATATAGGGACCATGGTGCTTAAACCTTTGCTTACTGGAACTATGTAAAGGGGAAAGCTGGTCCAACGCTTCATTTAAAGCTACATCTCACTCACACAGTCAGAAGTATCCCAAGCAGTGCTCTCGGCATCAGCAGCACATCCCTGTATAATAGCCTCTCTGTTTGACCGGCCAGAAGGTTTCCGGTTTCTCGGCCGAACAAAACACGATGACCTCGAGGCCTCTTCGACATCAGGGCCTCGCTTTAATCAGAACAACCCACTCGCTGCTGCTCGTTACTGCTCGACGACATGTGACGGACATGAAGATTACAGGCTGTGTCTCAACCAGACGTCAACAGAATGGAGGGCGTGGTCCAGCAGCGAGTTATGTAATGTCTGGACAAGTCGTCATCCTGCACATCTGCCGCTGGTTTCTAGATTTACACTTAAAACACTTAAAAGGTTGAGAGAAAACAACATAGATATTTTTATCAATAATATTATGCTGTTTCTGAGGGAAAGAAGCTTTGTCGTTCTCTATCTCTTTAAGTCATTTCAACAATTTGGTTTAAAAACTGTGCACAATATGTCCTCTCCATATTTCCCCTAAAAATAAGTCTACAGGGTTCTTACGCTCATGGAAAACCTGGAAAAGTCCTGGAATTTTAAAATGGTTATTTCCAGGCCTGGAAAAGTCCTTGAAAAAAAAAAAAATCCCCAAAGTTTTGGAAAAGTCATGGAAATGTGTTATATTCATGTGTTCATGTCGTTCATTTACGCTGAGTTTGAAATAATGAATATGCTTTTAAAAGAAAGACGCTCAAAATATAAGCAGGCATCCATACAGGCATCTATATAAATGTTTATTCTTTTAATTTACTGGTTTACTGTATGCTTTGTATTCTCATTGTTAGTTTAAATACTACATTTACTCACTTTTTCATGTTTACACCCAGATTTCACTAAATGTTTGGTCATGGAAATTTGGTTTAAAGTCCTGGGAATCCATTGGTCAGAATGTGTATGAACCCTGTTATTAATAATTTTCGCTAAACAACCCAGCGCCACACAGGCTTGTTTTCCGTCTCCCCTTCATATCGAAGACGTAGTGAAGTCTTGTCGGAGAGAGAGAGAGATCTGATGGGACATCCGTGACCAGCGGCCCGGGACCGTGAACCAGTGGCAGACACCGTTTAGTCAGTCCAATGCAACGGCGCTCCGTCGTCTCTGTTCTGCAGCTAAATGAAAGAGCTGGGTCGTGTTTTCGGTGCGCGATGAAGGACATTTATATAAACAAATAAAAAAATCTGAACGTGGTTGGAGCAGAGGTTGTAGTTTTTAACTCGGAGCTGCTGCAAACAAACGAAGTGTTTGACGCATCGTGACGCGTCCTCTCTGCACGGACGGGTCGCTAACGGTCCACAGCGGCTGCGTGGGAACTAGAGCACGATAATGCGTTTGAAACGGCTAACCTATATCCAGAGTTAAAACAGCATCCATGATGATGCGTTTCTGCCCAGACTCGTCTCTTTAACAGTGTAAGATCATAAAACCGTGACTAACGGACTGGATCAGATGAGTGAGACGTTATTCGGTTTGTGTTTTAATCCTTTAAGTCGTACAAGGAGGCGATGCGGATCCTATTAATTTGATCATTTCCAAGGCCCTCGTTGGCTGCTGCCTCTTTTCCTAGAACGCGTAGATTGTTTTCTTCTTCTTTGCGTCCCTAAAGAATGAATATATGAATATATATATGAATAAGAATGAATATATACTTTATTATGGTCGGTAATCCCCCCGTCCTCTGCTCCCTCCTCGTCTCCAGGTTTGGTTCGGCGAGAAGTTCGACGCCCCGCTGCTGAGCCCCAGGAGCCCCAGGAGCCCCAGGAGCCCTCGCAGCCCGCTGGCTCAGCGGCACGGCCCCGGCCTCACGGACGTCTTCCAGTACGACCAGTGGCTGGCGGTGCGACACGAAGCCACCCTGGTGCCCATGCAGGAGGACCTGGCCATCTGGCTCAGCGGCATGCTGGGTAAGAGCTGCGTGCCGACTCCGGCTTTTAGTGGGTTTTATTTCCCTCGTTGTGTTTGACCCCCCGGACCGTCTGGTATGTCGTTTTGACATCTTTCAGGGAAAACATGTTCATTTCTTTGTGATTTAGACTTAACTACAGTGGATACAAACCTGTGCACACGCAGGACACTAACCTTTAACAACGGTTGCCATTTCTTCTCACCTTTTTTATTTTGAGTAATTAAGATCCTACATGTCGAGTGTATGTTGTACAGCTCAAAGATGGCCGGATAAAAAATACACAAATCCATACATAATACATTTTTACATTTGTTTGTAAGTCTAACTTTTCACCCCCCAGTCAAATAATGTATATGCTTTGGCATTGTCTCTGAAACAGATGTGACAAACAGCAATGTCTGGTTCCAGTTCTTATATCACAGATGCAACAAATATTATGTATATTTATTTTGAGCGTGCACGTTTTGTCGTTCCCAATGTTTCATATTTTTTTTAAAGTCAAAGCCGTGGCTTCTCAAAGTCAATCTGAATCTACACATGCTGACAGTTTCCCCCTCCCGGCTAGGAAAAGTACCGACGCACAGTCGACTCCCATGTAATTGGATTTAGACGCTGCCATTCCCAACAACAGAAACGGGGAGGGGAACAAACTCCCTTATTTCATCCGTCGCTACTATTCTACTGACATCTATTGTCTACGACACAATGGAGCGGTGAGGAAACTGAAGCTGACTGGAAACTGACTCCATTGTTGACCGGTAACTGTTGGTTCTCCTGAGGAATGTGGGCAGGTACCGAGCGATTGGTACCGTGACCGCGAGGGCCTGCATCCCACATTTCTTTTTAGGCTTTTTTAAAAACCCAATCTGACCGTGGATCCCCGTGAGGCCGGATGCTGCAGGAACAGGTGGCGTGCAGCGAATCTAGGGTTTCAGGCCTCGAGGCGGAGAAATACACTTTTGTTGAGCAATCTTTTGTCACTTAGCGTTTTTCCTTTTTGGGGATTTTGTTCCCAATGTGAATTCAGTTCACACGGCCTTTTGTTGAGCTTCCTAGGGCGGTGCTTCACAGCGAGGGGTCGTGGGAGCGCCATAAAAGGAGCCGACATTGTCCGTTTGTGACGTCGAAAACAAACGACACCGTAAAGGGGAGGGGAAAGAGTAAAGAAGAATTTTGTAATAAATCCAGGCTGGAGATTTTGGTTTAGATCCACAAAAAAAATCTCTTTTTTTTTTTTTTTAAGTGCTCTTGCAGATGACAAAAGTGAAGATGTAACTTTTTTTAATCGCGCCGTTCTCCACTTTTCCAGGCGAGGCGGTGCGAGCAGAGTTCTTCATGGACGAGCTGAACAACGGCGTGAAGCTGTGCCAGCTCATCGGCGTGCTGCAGGCGAAGATCGCCCAGAGCTGCCCCGCCGAGCTCTGCAAGGTGAGCGGACAACCTTCTTGACTCCATTAGTTAGCGGTGCAGTTAGCGGTGCAGTTAGCGGCGCACGTGAGAATCCTGATGTTGTTGAATCTAAACGTCTCGTGGTGATCTTCCCCCCGCAGCTGTTCTCCACGAGGAAGATCGCGTGCAAGCGGGACGCCTCTCCGGGTTCCTTCTTCGCTCGCGACAACACCGCCAACTTCCTGGCCTGGTGCCGCCACGTCGGCGTGGAGGAGACCTACCTGTTTGAGTCGGAGGGCCTCGGTAAGAGCGGCAGCAGATCGACTTCCTTCATCCGTTCTCCTTTCTGTGTGCATTTCTGTATCGCTTCACATGCCTCCTTCTTTGTCATTTAAAAAAATGAAGCAGATGTTGAATCCATAATGTCAGGGTTTTGGCTGAATAACATAGGCATCTATAGTTATGTCAAATTAGCCTAACGTCTGTCTTTTTCTCCTGAAACTCCTTTGTCCTCCCCCTTCCTCTCCTTCATGTACAGCAGGCTTCACTTTGTCAATGTGAGCTTTCAGAAACGAGGCCTTTGTTTGTTTGATACGACCTGACGACGGTTCCTGGTTATGTAGATGCAAATCTCGCTGGTTGCAGGAACCCACAGTAACTTATGAAAGAGCTACTTCTGGTGCTCTGCCATTGATTATCACAACCCCTTCCTCTTGAATAACCAGATTAAAAAAGTGTTAAGGAATCCAAGTTCAAAGTCCAAGCAACAGAAGAATCAGTCATGGACTGGTAAATCTTTTACTCCAAGTCATGCTCTAAAACCTTGGAAATGGTATCATGGTGAGTTTCCCCTCTGTCTACCTGAAGGGGAATATTATCCACGCTTTTCTTTCTTTAACGGGCCGTGTTGAGTCCAAGAGGGTTTTAAAATCCAGCCAAAGGAAGTTGAGACAAAGTAAAAACTCAAAAAGACTCCATGTGCAGTCGAATGCAAGAGCAGACGAGTTCTTTTAATTATTTACTCGGATGATGACTTGATCCGTTCAATGAGAACACCAGCTAACGTGAATATAGTTAACTCCTATTAACAGTTGACACGCTATCGTGGAGGATGCTAGCAGCGTGAAACGGACTAGACTGCGGCCGTAAGCTCCTTTTGCAGAGCTCTGTTGTTTAAGCCTCACTTCTTAATGGTTTAATAGGATCTGTTGTGGAGACCAATCGCCTGAGTACTCTGCAGGGGGCATCGCTTCATTACAAGTAATGGCTCTCCAAAAACAAAAAAAAGGATCGGGGCGATTTCTTTTTAGAAAGAAGGCCATACGTCTGCTGTGATTATACGAAAAACTTTAGTTTAATGACTGTCCTTGTGCGACTTTTCCAGTTGCGTTCCCAAAGCTGTGTCCCCTTCTGCATGAATCACCCGACGGCCCTCAGGGAATAACTAACTTTATCTCAGTGGCACGTTATGTGGCATGTGAATCCTTTTCATCACCAACACCTCCCCCCCCCCTTTTTTAAATGTGTTTGCGAGTGTCTTTACTGAAGAAAAGCCGAGGCGGCAGCTGCTTCTTCACATCATCTGACCGTAAACTGTTCTTCTGCCTCAGTGCTGCACAAGGAGCCTCGCCAAGTCTGCCTCTGCCTCCTGGAGATCGGCCGCATCGTCTCCAAGTGAGTGTTTGTTTGGACGCAGGAGAAGAGGGAGAAGGAGCGCGGGTGCCGACGGTCGAGGCTGTGAACTGTGCTGTGTGTCTCAGGTACGGCGTGGAGCCTCCTGTGCTGGTGAAGCTGGAGAAGGAGATCGAGCTGGAGGAGACTCTGCTGATGACGCAGGAGCCGCCCGCGGCCGTCAAAACCTTCAGCGTGTGCTGCCAGCACGGCGGCCTCTACCAGCCCGGGGTGAGTCCTGACACGTGACCAGAAGCTGATCCCCCCCCGTACGGGTTTCTTTTTTTTTTTAAACTACAAATGTTTCCAACCGACTTCCTCGCCTCAACCTGGTCGCTCTCATTGCAATATTGGCGAGCTGTCTGTCGCCCAACCTCCCGTCTGCACGGCGGAGTTCACAGCCAGCAGCTGATCCCCGTCAGCAGCACGGCGGCGGCGGCCCATGTGCGACCCATTTGAGGCCGCCTCACTGGCGCCCCGCGGGGTGTGACGCATCGCAGCTCGACCACGTGACGCTCAGACCGGCCAGCCACCGTGACTCAGTCGCACGAGGACGCTTAAGGGAGGAAGTGTTCACGCGGCGCTCTCTCTGAGCGGAGCCTCCTCCATCAACACTTCTAAAGCAAAGCTGATGGAAGTTGTGATCCTCGCCCCGTTGGTGTTGGGTGTGTTTATTCCCCTCCAGAGGCTCTAATGCCGTCAGTGTTTGGGGCAGGGTGGTTATTCAAGAGGAGACGGCTGGGATAAAAATAGTTGCAGTCATTCGAAGGCGGTTTGGATAAAAGCAATAAACTATTATCTTTGTTCCCAGATGCAGATTTCCTTTTACACATTCAAATATCAGTCTGTGAGCTGCAGCTTGGACCAAATGCTGCCAGTTATTTTGATCCAGTGTGTCTGCATGCTCTCGTCACTTGGGAGATGTGTTTTTTTTAACTGGACGTGTCACTGATCGCTTTACTGCATCGTCGCTAGCTGACGCATGCAGTACAAAACGTGAGAACCTAAAACGTTTGCTTTGTTTTCCAGCCATCCGTTATATTATAAAAAATAATCCTATCATACGTTTACAAAGAGATATTAGTATCAGCCAACATGGCCGCCTTATGAGCCCCTTGTGTCCCTTGCAGGAGCACGGCATGGACGACCCACCCTGCAACTGTGCCAACCGAGTCTCCATCGAGTACCTGTCTGAGGGACGCTACAGGCTGGGAGACAAGACCCTCTTCATCCGGGTGAGTGCACTCCTCGGCTCATTCAGTCCGTTGTTGAGCTTTTGAAATACACATGACTGTTTATTATTGTGTTCCTCTGAGATAGACGTTATATTAATATCTATTTGAGTTGTAAATTCAGAATCCAGTTCCATCCAGAAAATACAAAACAGGAAAACAAAACGTGTTTACCGGCTGATTTATTTCCCCGTGCAGATGCTTCATGGGAAACACGTGATGGTGCGCGTCGGCGGCGGCTGGGACACCCTGCGGGGCTTCCTGATGAAGTACGACCCGCTGCGGGTGCTGCAGTTCACCACCCTGGAGCAGAAGATCCTGGCCTTCCAGAAAGGCCCCCCCGGCCTGGGCGGTCACCACGGCAACGCGGCTCCACCCCCCCCTCCCGACATGGACCCCCTGGCCGCGGTCGACGACCTCATCTCCTCCTCGTCCTCCTCGTCCTCCTCCGCCTCGTCTGCGTCGTCCTCCTCCGCGGGTCAGGCGTGCCGCTCGTACGCCGCCTCCCCGGCCGGCACGCCCACGCTGCCCAGGAGGGGCGTGGCCTCGGCGCCCAAGAGGAACCTGCAGGCGACGCCCTCCTCTCCCAGGAAGCCCACCCAGCTGCCCCTGTCCTCCACCACCAAAGTGTGCTCCTCTCTGCCCTCCACGCCGGTGGGAAGCTTCAAACAGCCCCAGGGTGCTCCGGTCCATCGCAGAGCTCCGACTCCGTCCTCGGCGCCGTCGCACACCCGCGCAGATCCAAGCCCCGCCTCCAAGCTGAAGCTCAGACCGTCACCGCGTGGCCCCGCCTCTCACCCCAGGAGCCCCGTCTGCCCCGAGCCGTCTTCCAAATGCCCCAAACCCTCCTCCAGCCCCTGCGCTTCTCCCGTCGTCGCCGCCGCCTCTGCGCCTCGCCCCGTCGCCGCACCGGCACGGGGCCCCGCCCCAAAAGATGCCCGGCCCCCGTCGGGCGCCAGCCAGCGCTCGCGCCTCCTCGCTCAGCGGCGTCCGGGCTCCCCGGCCTCGCGCCTCCGTCTAGAGGCCGCCAGGCGGGTGAGGACGGCCACAAGAGGTGCAGCGACGCCTGCTCCCCTGACGCGGACCCCGACCCCCAGCTCGCGGGCGGCCTCCCCGGCGCCGCCGAAGCCGACCGGCTCCCTGCCGAAGAGCAAAGAGGTCGCAGCCAAAGCCAAGGGGCCGGTCCAGAACAAGAAGGCCGCCGTTCCTCTACGCGGAGCTCCGGCCCCTCTCCGCGGCGCAGCTGCCCCTCCAAGCGGAGCCGGCGCTGTCCCCGGGCGGGTCCCAGGGGGCAACACGGGCCCGTCTCCCGCCAGCAAAGCCAATCAGAAAACAGCAGCCCCGGCACAGAGGGCGGGGCGAAAGCCAGCGGCCGCCACCAACCCCACCAACGGGAGGTCAGCGGTCACGCCCGACGCGGCGCCGGGACCGAAGAAAACCATCCCCAACGTCAAAGCTGCAAAGCCCGAGCCCGGCGTCCTCAAGAAGGTCCAGCAGCGCAAGGGCAAGAGCGACGACGCCTATTTTGAAATGAACAGCCGGAGGAGGCCGAGGACGTGACTCAAACTCTGATTCCTCATCAAAAAGCTTCTCATTTTTTGATCATTGTTTTTGTCTTCAAATGTTTTTTTTTTAATGTTATTTAACAGCCTTTTATTTTTTTTTATCTTTTATTTTTTAACCCAGGATCAAAGGTGTCATGTCTCGTCTCTGGTGACTGAATGGTCTTTTTGGTCAACACTAAAACTTGCACAACGTTTACATTCTCACTTGTTACACGTGACGCCGTTACAAAGGATTTGTGTTCGCTGACTTCTGCAGAACAAAGGATCTCATTTGATAGGAAACATTCTAACATTAACCTCAAAGCTTTTTTTTTTTTTTTAGCTCATTACGTCGCCGCAGGATACAGCCATGGTTTAGCAAGAGGAACGTAGGTGAATACCTGCAGGTGAACGGATGAGTTTTTATTATGAGCCAACAAGCTACCAAAGTTATGACATGTCTGGAGTTCAGTGACAAAACTGGAACGCAAATCATGGTTTGTGGTGATTTATTTGTGTTGCTCCCCAGTGAGAACATCCTTTCCGCTGGTGGGTGTCGGACGTAATACGCGTGTCTGATGTTTTGTATAAGTGATGTCTAGGTGGGAGGTTCGTCTCCATGGCGCCGGACAAGGCGTCATCAGGACCGGCCCTCCCTGTCGTGTGCCTTCATCAGAAATGTCTCGTTTCTGAGCGGCATTAGAATGTATTAGATGACGCGGGGGTTTAATGGTTTTTACTGATGAATATTGCACAGTGTGTACGAGCACTCATGACTTTGGTTTCTCAGAGAAAAGCCGGAGTCGCAGATGAACTACTGATCAAACGCCTCTTCTTCTTCTTTGTCCCAGAAAACACTCCAGCAGCTGCTCGGCTCAGTGTTTTTATATGGTTTCTAATGTTTGTGTGTACAGATCTAGTTTTCTATGTGGTGTTTGTTTATGTGAGTGTGTATATGTGTGTGTATATATATATTATCAGTGAGGCTTTTCTTTTTTCTTGTTTGGCACTTTACAGGAACCGCCATGTTTGTCAGAATTTGAATGTTGATTCTGTCGATCGTGTCTCTTGTTCCGGCTACCTTTCTGTCGTTTTGATTAATAAATGGACAAGTGTTTTAAAGACTATCTAAATATGTCACGTGTGTCTTATTTAACACGTTATCGCTCCAAGTGTTTGAGGATTTGTTCCGCTCTAAAGCTTTAAAACGGTCTTAGCCTGGATACCCAACAAAGTCCTTAGTATTCAGACTGTGGACCGTCTAAACGCCTGGAAATATTGTAATTATCAGAGCAGTAAAAGAATTGAAGGAGCATAAATTAACTCGACCCTTTATTTCCGGTTCCACCGACCCAAGCGAGCGGCGGATAGACTAAACCTACTCTTAAAATAAATCATGTTAGAAGTGATACTTAGTTGCTCATTTAGTTTATGAAACGTTTAAATAAAAGTTCTTATAAAACCGAAAGTTGTTATAAAATGTAAGCGGATGATGGATGGAGGGAGTTACTCGTTCGTCAGAGTTGGACAAACAAAAGTAAGTTATTAAAAGACCTTCTGAATTGTTTGTACATTTGAGCCCACAAGGTTTGCTAAAGAGCTCTGATGAATCAGAACAAGTGAAATCACCTGAGATGTGTTCACCTGTTGTGCTCTGCTGCCCCCAGTGGTCATGAAGAAACACTACACCGGTTCCGTGGTTGAATGTTGTGATTTTATGATGGATTATAGAAGTTGACAATGCAAACCACACGAGCCAATCCTCTTTTATTCATCCTTGTGATCAATAATTAAAAAAAGACGTGATGGAGGAAACCATGCAATACATTCACAAACATCAGAACTTCAGACATATGCATTGCATGTACAGGAATAACAATGAAGCTGAATATGAACTGATTAAATTAATGAAGTACATTATTTAATACAAAAATAAGAAATAATAGATTTTGGGCTGCCTTGATAAACAATACAAAATACTAAAACTGTAGTGTAAATATAAAGGAAGGAATGTGATCAAGCCTTTCACATCAGATCAACCATGAAGGTATTGATCACAAGACAATAAAGAATCACTTCACTACTTAAATTAAGCATTTTTTGTGATATATCTCAATACAGTGGTACTTAATTATGCGCACGAATCAAGCTCTGGATAGAATTTGTTGTCAGTATTAATTTACATAAAATAATACAGGTAAATCTTATTAGATACTGCCATTCCATTTGGAAGGCTCTCGATGAAACCCATCCAGCGTTACTGTTTATTGTTTGTTGCTTATTTCTCTAAATAGAGATTTGACTTTTAGGTGTTGAATGACACACATGTTGATAAAGAAAACATTTGTTGTTACAAAATATCTATTTGTTAATGAGGTACTGTAAATGCTGTACAAGTTTGTGGCAGATGCTGGATATACTCCAATTCTGTGGGAAACACTGCTAGATATTTTAACAGGTTTATGCTAATTATGATAACTAAACATTAACTCAATGTGTTTCCTGAGGTTGGATGCCAATATAAGTAACAAAGGTTTCAGGAGTCAAAGTATCAGTTTTCTTTGCAAAATGTAGTGAAGTAAAAGTGAAAGTCAACAGAAATATAAGTATATATTTATTTATGTTGTATTATATATTTTTATTTATTTTTATTTTATATATAATATGTATATATATATATATATATATATATAAAATAAAAAATAAAGAATATATATAACATATATATATTTATTTTTTTATTTATAAAAAAAATATATAAATAAATAAAAAAGAAAAATATATAACATATATGTATATATAATATATATAAATATATATATATATATTTGTATTATATTTATTTATATATATATATATATATTATATATATTTGGAACGAATCACAAGCATTAATGTCCTCTTTCAGGAAAGTTTAATTTTAGTATATATATATATATTTTTTTATATATATTTTTTTATTATATATATATATATAAGTGGTCTGGTTTAAGTCGCTTTGGATAAAACGTCAGCTAAATGTAATATAAAATAAATATAAATTAAAAAAATATATATATATATTTTTTTTTTCAAAAGCGAGTCCCGTCCCGCTGAGTCGCTTTGCCCGTCTCTCCCCTGTGACCTGGCCGCCTTGGGTGACCCTACCAGGAGCGTTTCTCCTCCCTTTCTCCTCCCTGGCCCGGACGTCGCATCCGACGCGGCATGGCTCCAGACAACATGGCTCCCAGCATCGCTGAGCTTCAACCGGTTGGAGGAGTCGTGTTGTTCTGCTTGACCAGACAATCTTCGTAGCTTAGAGCTCCACGCCGCTACATACACACAATATGTCCATGCGCTATATAAAGAACTAAATTGGAAAAACATTCACAGTCAGGGTTCAACATTATTTTTCGTTTTTTTCGTTTTTTCTTCTTTCGGCCTGTTTCAAATATAAACATGTTTGATATATTCTACAACTCAAGGTGACTTCACAGAAACTGTTCTCACATTTCAAAACGCTGTATTTTTAAAGCTATTGGCTTTAATATGGCTGAGGCAGGTGCCCCAAGGAATTGTGGGTAATATTAATGACCAATCAGGTTAGGGCTTTGTAAATATGGACGTACGAAGAATTATCATAACATATTCATAAACAAGTAACTTGAATCCAGAGATTCATGAGATGGGCCACACACTGAATCACATTTCTTCCAACCACAGCTGCCACTACAGTGCTGTTTTGGTGCCGTTTAGGCGCTAGCTTAGCGGTTAGCGCTAAATGAATGGAGATGGATTACTGCTGGGTTAGCGTTAGCTAGCTTCCGCTACCTTAGCGGTTAGGAGTGAGTATTTTGTGTTGTTCTCTTGGCCTAAAGCTGTAAGGGCTGCTGTTAATATTGGAGTTGTGAAAAGTGTGTTACAAATAAAATGCATTATTATTAGAGGTGATTTATTGTAATTACTTTCATATAGAATTTTGACTAAACATTACATTACATTTCATTTAGCGGACGCTTTTATCCAAAGCGACTTAAACCAGACCACTTTATATATATATATATATAGCCAATTTTGTCAGTTTGTTTATATTCGAGTAGCAAAGAGAAAAGACAAATGAGATGCAGTACAACGCTAGCTTAGCGGTTAGCGCTAATGAATGGCATGTTGTGGAGCTGGATTACTGTTTGGTTAGTATTGGCTAGCTCCCGCTATTGATATACTCCTGCTGTTGAGTTTCTCTTCTAAATGCTCAAGAGAGGAAAGAACTATAGATCTTTTTTTTCTTCATAAACATGTTTTTCATAAACATGTCCCCATATTGTTTTAGATTTTTATTTAGAAACTCCACAGACCAAAAAAAGAGACAAAAAGCTAAATATAAAACATACAGGCTTGAAGACAGAGTTTGGTCTCGGTGCGTTGTGGTCTGAAAGCTGAGTGTGAAACCCTGAGAGAAGTCACGGCACACAGTTTAAAGACACACAGGCAGTCAGCACCGTCACAGCCAGTACATTAAGATCCAGTGTGCAAATAACAACAAGACTGACGGGACCGCAGAGCTCCAGTCCAAAGACACGCATGAAAGCAAGAGGGTTAAAACTATTCTGACACCGTGAACCCAGATCATTATTATAATTTGTCTCTTATTCTGTGTAAAGGCAAAGGTGTAAAAAAATCATTTTCCATTCATTCACTTTGTCAGTTTTCTTTTGCAGCCTCAGTTTACTGACTTTCAGAGCTAAACGGCACATTTAGAGTGGAGTCCAAAACATCAAATCATCTCAAACACTTAAACGTAAAGTTTAAAATCAACTTTACGGTACACAGTGTTCTTCATAAAAACGTGGCCTGTGGTTGTAGTTTAAAACCAAACTACAACAACGTTCTGAATGGACATTTAGATGCCAGCTGAGCTACAAAAGGTTAATTAAATAGTGTGTTGCATTGACAAACAACATTGTTGTATCGATCCAACTGCCCACAGATAAAATGCCTCGCTTTGCTAATTGTTAGTCGTTTGTAACTTTAGTGCAGGAAGTCAGTAACAGACACCAAAAAGCATGTACAGCTACATTTTACACATTCAAAGACAATATTAATATTTTCAGTTTCAGCGATTCGTTCAAATGTCATTTAAGCGTTAAATAAAAGTGGCGTTGAGGGACAAAAGGTCAGTCTTTGTACAAAAACCTTTTTTGGGGGATTTAAAAAAGTGGTGCAACCCCTCTGCGTCATTTATGGTGCATTCCTACTGGGACTGTCCTTCAGTCAGCTGATCTGGGGTCCCAGCACCAGTTGTGAGGGACAATGTCTCTCCAGGGGAAAATGCACACACAGGGATCTTTTCCCTCTCCGGTTCAGACCCCCGACTGCCTTCGGGACGGCGAGGGCGTCCGAGGTTTACAGGAGCAGAGGCGTGTGCTCTCCGGCCGGCTCCATCCTCTTGGTGAGCTGCCGCACCCGGGCCAGGAGGCGGTCGGGCAGCGGGGGGAAGTGGTGGCTCGGGTCCAGGACGTTGGTCTTGCGGCGCTCGCGTTCCTGCAGCCACATGAGGTACGGGCTGGGCGGGAAGAACGGGCGGGTGCGCTCGCGGTACAGCTGCAGGACGATGCCGCCGACGCCGAGCACCACCCACACCGTGATCATGGAGTAGTCTGGGTCGACGGAAAGACAAAGACGGCGTCAAGACGAGACCGAGCCAGTTAGGATGGACCTTTGACTCGAGATGTGAACTCACCGATGGCTTGGAAGGGCACGTCGGTGAACACGGCACTGAAGTTGTTGTTGAGGAAGCGTTTGAGGATGTTCAGTGTGATGAAGGACAGGCTGGTGTAGACGTAGGCGTTGACGGCCAGAATCACGGCGTAAGCACCGACGGCGCCGCACGTGACGATGTTTCCCTGGCAACACAAAAACCCATCACTGGATCAAGATAAATGAGTAATATTGTTCTTTCAGTCAACCTTTTCATATTTAGAATGAGGTATTTGGTTGGCTGTAAAAGCATCGTAACTGAAACACAATTACATTTTAGAAGTAATGGTGCGCATAGTAAAAAAAAAAAAAAGAGTGATCCTCTTATTTTAAATTACTTTCTCTCATCCAAATTGGTTTAAAGTTACCATGTGTAGAAACTCTTAATGAAACGCTGCCTGTGTAATCCTTCCATACTACCACTAGATGGCGCCAAAGCAAAGAGCTTAAATCCTACTAATACATAGGAAGTCACAGAAATGTTTACATCCTGTTTGATTCCATCTGTTCGTCTGCCACTTATTTATATTTGTTTGAAAATATACATATACGTGTGTGAATCTGGCATTGTATTCTTTCCTTTGCTCTTTTTATGTCTGCCTCGTAAAACCCTGTGCTGCTTGTTTTGACATGTGCGATATAAATAACATATTATTATAATAAACCACACAAGATGTTTTTTAGATTAACCCTTTGCACAACACGAGACAAACAATGTAGCGTAAAATATTAGTCACACAGAAATGTGGTGTTTGTTGTCAAAACTGAGACACAATCAGCTCTCTGATCTGGCGACAGACAGGCGTTTCCTGTCATGCCCTGGGTCTGAAAGTTGTGAGAACAACTGCTGTCGCCTCGCTCTCGTGAGGTTATTGTTGCCCGCGTGTGTACAAATCTAACATGCATGCATTGTGCAGCGATCTATTCTGCATAAAGGGGGCGGGGCAGAGGTGAGGAAACACTCAGTGAGCTGTTGGTCAATCTGTTACCTCTCTGGGCCAACGCACGAAGAACAGCGGAACGACGATCATGATGCTGCAGAAGGTCACCCAGAACACGGCGTCCGAGCGTCTGAGCGCATCGAGGTCACCTGGACGAAGAACACACTCAGTATCTACGAGACGCAAGTGAAGTCACGGCGGGGGACTCGTCTTCCTACCGAGAGGAGTGAAGAGGACCGTGGAGGCGACGAGGAAGCCGAGCATCAGTCCAATCACGATGATGCAGGCCATGACCGAACCCCAGCGCCACCAGCTCATCACCAGGAGGACGCCGCCCACCACGCCGATCACCGCCGACACGGCCAGACAGACTGCAGAGAGACGGACGCGCGCGGTGGAGAGGACTCTTACTGTGGGATATTCTCACATTCGTAGAGTCTTGCCTGGTAGCTTTAAAATCGTGTAAACCGACAGAAAGCTTTGCAAATAAAAAAACCTAAAAACTCACTGTCATAGTGCAGGTCTGTGGTCCTTGTGATCAGCACGAAGAAGAAAAAGGCTCCAAAGCTGAATCCCATGCAAAACAACTCTGCATGACGAAGAGGCAGAAACAGAGAGAGGGTAAATAACACGCAGTGACTCAAACGGACAGACAGATCTCTGATCAGTCTTCAGACCTCCTCCTGAGAAGTGGATGAAAGCACACGCTGCGGGATAAACCCTCCGTATTTTACGCTCCGACTCACCTTCACATCACTCAGCACAGCGGCGGACCACAGTCACGGGTTCACAGAACAACATACATGTCTGCATCACATGCGAGGGCCGGCACCGAGTTCCTGATATTCATTCTATCTACACACACAGCTACATGCGATTGAATAAAGTATTCATACCGTAGCTTTGCCTTCGTTTGAGTCATCTATTTTTACGTCTCTCTGGGGAAGTTCAAGACTCTCAAACATGACATCTGACCCCCACTAATCTATTCTGTTGACCCTGAAGTCAACTCTGCCTGCAAAAAGCCAAAACATAACTGCTCCAGTCTGAGTAAAAATAGGGAGCCCCGTTTTAAAGAACCGTGTGTTCTCAGACTTCAGAATACAGTGTTTGATTATTAGGTCTTGAATCACACAGACAATGCTTTGAGAGATGAAAACCTACAATTTATACAGCGAGTACAGCTAAAATCACCAAGATTTGAAGTCCCTATCCGTATAGATATCTGTATATCCGTGCTGCAGCTCTTTTTCTGGCCGATTTCACAAAGGGTCTGTGAGTCGCTCTGTGAAACAGCCCCTCCTCCCCTGGGACCCCTCTGCCTTGGGAGACCCTACCACGAGCTATTGCACCCGAAAATACCTCCCGCTGTGTTAGAGTTATCCCTGGGGAATGAGAGGGTCGCCTCTATGCGGCGGTCTACATTCCCATCCCTCAGCTATGGTCACGAGCTTTGGGGTCGTGACCGAAAGAATGAGATGGAGGATACGAGCGGCCCAAATGAGCTTCCGGGTGAGAGGAAGAGGTGCTAAGCCCACAACCCGGATAATGGATGTATGAATGGCTAAGTATTACGAGAGGAAGTCATAATAGATGTATAATCTATGATAACACAATAATAAAGTCCTATGAAGCAATACTACTCACCACATTTAAAGAAGCGATGCCCAAAGAAGCAGACAAACAGGCCCGCCAGGCCAACGATGGTGAAGAACATCTTTGTAGAGATCTTTCCTGAAAAGGAAATAATAATAATAATAATAATATAAATCATTAACTGTGTTCAAAGCAGAGTAGCTAAAGGTCAAACCTTCAGCTCACCGAGTGTTTGGCAGCCGTCCAGCGTGGAAGCGAAGCTGCAGGCGTAGGTGTGGACGGGGACGTAGGAGGCCGAGCCGTTCGTCAGCGGGTCTCTGACGATGACCGAGTAGATGACGCCCTGACCGGGGATGGAGTTGAACAGCGCCACGCTCATGTCTGACGACAGCAGCGTCATGACCTGCAGCGAGACGACGGGGGGGGGGGAAGTCAGCGGGCGGCACGTCGGCTGATGTACTTTGGTTATTTGTCATTATTTGTGTTACACGTGTTCTCATGAGAGCTCGTGTTGTTGGCGTCCCACCCGCTTGCCGTTCTTCATCATGCCCTGGATGTCCGCCACGGCCTGAACGCCACTGAACAGGCTGCGCTCTGATAGGTCGTTCTCAGGCAGGAAGTACTGGTAGATGTCATACTGCAGCCGCCAGCGCGTGTTGGCTTCTGTCGATTGGTCGCAGGCCGGAGGAGCTTCTCCTCTGATGGAGAGACAGAACAAATAGTCTCTGTGAGAATGGCTTCAGTTATTAAAATCTATAGAATCTATATATTAGATCTATAAACCTGCTGATGGCCATTCACCTCCGTGTTTACACAATGTTGTTGTTCCAAATAAGGCTGGGAACGTGTCGTGCATCTCATCTCTGTAAACCCAGATGCTAGACAACTTTTTAGTCTCATGTGCTGGCGAGAAAATGTTATTTAAGTGAATTGGAGTCGACTGTCCAGTTACTTATAGTACATCCAGTGTCGGAGCGCCTATTGCATAATTTCCTGTTCGCAGGGCCGTACCGAATAGTTCAAAGCTTTATTCATAAAGTTGACAATCGACTTCTAAATCAACACAACTTTCTTTTTGCACGTCTATTGTGTTGAAACTGTCTATTACTGCACAGCTGCACTAATCAGTATTACACTATTTGTAGAATAAGATGCCAGTGCTGGTTATGAAGGATTGTTTCCGACAAATGTTATCCAAACATTTTCCGTAACTCCAGAGTGTTGTACAGGCTCAAAGTCCAAATCTATTGAAAAAAAAGATTACAAAATTCCCAAAATATTCAGCTTCAATACATATTTGTTGGCGGGTAGACTTTCATCTCATGCTGCACTCATTTTCTTTAATGATTTTTTTTTTTAAAACCTCAATAGAAGCTTTGAAAGGTAAAAACTAAAAGGTAATTCGGTACAGCCCTATCTGGTATACACACGTATATCAGTACGCTTCATGTTGTCACTTTTCCTGCGTGAACTTATGGCCGATTCTAAAAACCTAATGAAGCTTTGCATCGATTTTGCAAGTGTAACAGCGCGGGTTGGGAAATCACAAAGCGTAGTGGGTGTGGTCATCATGTGGACTCCTCACCTGACATAAAAACACATTTCACCCGTCAGACACGTCAAACAAGTCCAGCTTTAACTGAAGTGAACCCACTTCTGACCGAAGCCGGTCCACAAAGAGCCTCGTATTTACCCAAACCGCTGTTGGTAATGAGCTGAACACTACATTTGACACGCGTGAGGGATTGGCATTTCAAAATCGTCAAACCACAACAGCAGCCGCAATAAAAGACGTACAGAAGCCTTTTTTCTCCGTTCAGAGAAACGAAACCTGATGTGCCAGAGTGTGGCAGGTAAATGACACAACAGGAAATGTTTCAGCGTCTGTTGATCGGCCCCAGGACGGCTTGGTGACAGACATTCTTGAGAAAATTAAGCGAGTACTATCAGCCGCAGAGGAGGAGGGGGAGGAGAGCACGAGATCATTTCAAAGCAAATAAACAGAGAGGCAGTTTGGCTACAGGTCCTGGCAAATGGGATTTTTGGACAGACAAGCCTGAGCAGGAAGTTGAGCAGACGGCCCATCACTATTGTTACCTCTCGTATCCCAAGTTCGCCGGTGCAAACTGGATGGTGGTCTCGTAGAGGTTGTAGCGGATATAGACGTTCGGGTCAATGTCCAGGGTGAACTCTGTGTTACAAGCTCCAGGGACT
This sequence comes from Myoxocephalus aenaeus, assembly GCA_038501785.1. Taxonomy (NCBI): domain Eukaryota; kingdom Metazoa; phylum Chordata; class Actinopteri; order Perciformes; family Cottidae; genus Myoxocephalus; species Myoxocephalus aenaeus. Next base: position 1,223,256 of record JBAMJR010000053.1, read on the forward strand.
GGATCTAAAAAATAAAAATAAAAAAAAGAGAACTAATTCATTATGAGTTGCCGTGTTGGGCACGTTAGGCCAAGAGAAGAACAAAAACAAAGGCGTTCCCCTGAGGGTTTGGTGGCAGCCTGCCACATCAGGATGACTTGTTGTTCAACACACGAGGAAGGCTCATGAGCGACCGCGCTCAATCGATGCCAGCGCTCACTCATGGTCTGCACGAGCTTCCTCAAGTCAGAATCACCATCAACTGAGTTTCTTTCAGCTTTTTCGAGCTGCAATTTCCTCGTTCTTCTGACTTCTGTCACAAGACTCCGAGAGAGTGGCACGAGTCAGAAGAGAAGCAGAACAAGAAGAGTGTTTTGAGAAGAAGTACCGGTGCTGGAGTATGGGAGGATGACCCCGGTGCCCGCCACAGCGTCCTCGTCGGGAGAAGACAGAAACAAGGAGAGGGACGCCTGGCTCGGCTGGAGAGCCGACAGGAGCCCCGAGTCCACGGCCGTCAGAGAGGTTCCCTGGCCCGGCATCTGAACCAAGCAGACATATCATCACTTTGTAAGAGCCAATAAACAGTACGAGCAAAATCACTTCAAACAGTAAGAAAACAAGGCAGCGTACGGCTCGACGTGGGCAAAAGAGTTCTGCAGGAGTGAGTCCTCAAAGGACTGTCAAAGTCAATTTTAAATGGTCTTTGGTTCGCACAAAGTACAGCTGAGCTTGATGGGAATGTCATCCTCGATTTGTAAGTACCTGACGACATTACGATTCATCTTGATGGGAGACATGAACGTATGCAACAGATTTCATCTCATCCATCCAATGACATTTGACTAGAAAGCACCAAGGTCGGGCTCATGGTGGCGCTAGAGGAGAGGTCAGGGGATCACCAGTAGGCAGGCCTCTTTATCTGGGGACCACATGTGTACTAAAGTTCATGGCAGGTGGTTGAGACAATCTCCCGCCAGCCAGCATTAGCTAGAAATACAACACACTTGGGTCTTTGTTGAATGGATTACTGTGTAATTCACCTGTAGTGCACGTCTCACTCCTGAGACTGTGACCTTTTCATAATGTCCGACCTTATGATGAGACTGTGGCGGCCAAAAAGTCAAAAACAACATGCTTTTGACTGTTTGTGTCCTTAACAAACTCTCTAAAATAAATGGAATCTTATTCAAAACCAAATTGCATTAGTTGCTAATGACCTCATGAAACTGAATTAATTAATTCAATTAAGAAGTTCAAATAAGTCCAAGGGTTGAGCTCACAGATCAGTGTGCTTATGTTCAATACTGTTGTCAACAAATCCTGTGCGTGTGTGTGTGTGTGTGTGTGTGTGTGTGTGTGTGTGTGTGTGTGTGTGTGTGTGTGTGTGTGTGTGTGTTGCAGCTCTGCGACACAAAGCTCCATTGTTCCTCAAAAACTATGAAAACACATCTATGAGATGTTGTATTGGCTGACATGTTCCTTTTTATTATGATAAACTTATTTTTTTGCAGGTAACCTCAGGTGTATTAATCCGGAGCTTAAAAAAAAAATATATATATATATAAAAAGACCCGACAAAACAAGAATCGCCATTTATTAATCGGGCCTAACATAAATACAGAGGTATAAATGTGCTGAAGGTTTATTTTATTTTTTATAATGTATCTGATACAGATCCCTAAATCAGATATTCAGTCATTATCAGACTGATATCAGATATAGTGCAGCTCTATAAATAACTGTAATGTGCTAATAAATTGGGTTAGGAAAACTTCCAAAACGAATTTGATGTTTCAATTTATAAATATAAATTGTTTTAAACATTTAGCAAATTACAGTGCTTACTACAGTAATTTAAAGCCATACCTAAACAATGTTCAGCCTTTCACAGTCCACCACATCCTGAACTACCAAACTCTCAGTTCACACGAACCAGTTCCCAAACAACAAGAGGATGTGAGTTACCAAATGTAAAGATATTGGCCGTGGCACAGAAACAAACAAAATATCCATCTGATCAACAAGGTCAACCGACCCCAATGAAAACCAAGTGGGTTGTACTTTGGTGCTACTTTGGTTGACATTATAGAGGCAGCTTTTGTTTCGTTAAAATTGTGCGCCTGTCGATGTATCAACACTTCGGTTCGGCAGACGGGGACTTATTCTGAGCCGGATACCAAACCGGGTCATTGTGGCTACGCGGTGTGTGCAATGGATCAACTGTTGCATTGAAATGATTGACAGCAGAGTCAGAGCCAGGATATTGTGACAGACAACAGAGGGAAATGGGGAACAGCCCATTATATTTTTGCCGTACGTTTTCTAGCGAGAAGCTGAATTACTGTTGTGTGACGGCCGTGTGCGCACACAGTGAGACTCTTACACAATAACTCCATTGTCTGAAGCCTCGTCTTGTGGTCGTCGGTGCTGGAGCGGCTAGTGATTCTCCATTTGGTGCGGTTTTTCGCTGATTTTATTTTTTTAAACGCCACAGAGGTAGGGCAACTGCCAGCCATTATAATCATCTTATCATGTGTAATGGATTTACAGCAATATGAGAAAAGCCCATATATAACAGCGGCAACCTTTTCAAGACGGTGATTGAAGGAACGAAAGAGGGAGGTGAAACAAGTCCACCATCGGTTAATCATGGCTGCATGTCAACAGGAATATTAGTGGAATATTTATTTTCATTAGCCATGTACACTGCCTAGTAGGAATAGTGCCTTTTTTGTTGTCATAAGGGCAAAAAAGTAAAATATTTTGAGCATGTAAACAAAGTCAGTGATCAGCATTCTGAATGTCCAGTTATATGTAGTATGAAACTATGTGCAATTTCCATCTAAAACATACTGACGTTTATCTGGGAGAGTTTTATAGGTCTGGTTTATTACCCGAGAGTAGATATTGACAGTCATGAGCAGCAATAGCAACACCGGCTGGTAAAACAAATAACAAACATAAGGATGTTGTGGTTTACCACATGCAGCGAGTGAGAGCGACACAAAATAAAAGGAAATGCGTGAACTAGAGATAACAATATAAAAGGAAAGTGAGTTGGGTGCATGTTCACTCCTCATTAAACCCGTCTGTTTGTTCTGAAAACCCACTTCCTCTTTTTTTTCTGAATTTCCTTCAGCAGTTTTGGTCGTTTTGGCTCCATCTCAAGCGTTGACGTCTATTTGCGTCAACGGGAGACATTTTCTGCCCCCGAGAAACTCGTGGATTTGTTTTTCTTTCTCTTGTTTTCCAACGTTGACATTACCAGAGGGGGGGGAAATTATAAAAGCTAAACTAAATTAGGTAAACACCCACACACACCCATCTGTGCAGCGTGGACCCAAACCAAGCTGTCCCCTGAGACTTGTGGGACCGACGCCAGAAGGTTTTTCCCTCAGTCTGCCGCTCATGACCAGTGGACTGCACATCAGCTGACTGCCACTTCTCTCAGTGGGCCAGACGGCCTCGCTCACAAAGCCTCATTCATTCATTCATCCATCATGGGGAGAACTAACTGCCTGCTACAACATGAAGCATACCTCCAATTTCACAGTTCAGTTTGCGTTTTTCTTCTTTTTATTTTCTGCTACCACTAAAAGACTCACTCGATTAAGGATGTGAAGAAACTCTAGATAAATGATTCGGCCTTTGATTTGCTGATTTACCAGAACATTTTACATTTTAAACTCATAACAACACTGAGCTTTCATCCACTTTGAGAGCAATGTCTTGCTCGGTGCAATCTCTGCACCATGAAGAACATGCCAGCAAGCAGTGTGTGCTCTCAGACCAGTGGTGCTAAAGCTGGTCCCCACCAACAGGACTGAAAAGGTGTGGCTCTTTTAAAAACAAGCTGCTGCATGCACCAGATGACTTACCGTGAATCTAATCAGAACTCCATCTGTCAACGTTCAGTTCACCACGACAATGCATCCACCTCCAGATGAACTCATATTTACCGACGGTAGCCAACAAAATAAATGGAAGGAATTATCATGTAAGAAAAGAACCGACTCGAACAATGTTGCGGTTTTTTATTGTATCTATGCAGGGGGACCTTATGATTTATGATGATTTCTTCACTAAAGAAAATGTGTGTCCTATCTGTGATGAAATACAAAATATTTGTTAAAAGGGATAGTCTACCCCACAATCAAAAACACATGTTTTTCCTCCTACCTGTTGTGCTATTTATCAATCTAGCTGGTTTTGGTGAGAGTTGCCACATGTTGGAGAACTCTGCCTTCTCTTGATTATAATAAGACTATGTGGCACTCGGCTTTTGAAAAACTCAACAGCAATATATCTTCCCAGAAATCATGAGGCGAGCCGTCTCCCTCTAATTAGAGGCCTAATGCTAAGCTAAGCTAACCAGCTGCTGGCTGTCGCTTCATATGTTGTGTACAGAGAGTGGTATCAATCTTCTCCCATAACTCCTCGCAAGAAAGCACGTGATATTTCAGATGATGAGGGGAGAGATGTCTCAGTTGTGTTTGTCAGCACTTGCTCACCCTGGCGTAGGAGAGCGTGGCGTTGCGGTGCTGCGTGTGGAACTGCAGAGTGACGTAGGCGACGTCCGAGGTGATCCGGGACACCACGGCCTGCACCGTCTCGTTCCGGGAGACGCTCACGTTCTGGAAAGTTCCCGGCAGGAAAATGACCCGGTCTGCGACAGAGAGGGGAAAGTCTGATTAATCCCATGGCTTTATTGGAGTCGATTGGTTGGAGCGTGCTCCCTATAAACCTGCTTCAGTGATTCCAAGTGACTCGGCAGAAGGACACCGGCAACATTCATTCAACCGCTTATCCCCTGACATCGCAGACAGCAGAGTGGCAGTTGGTGCTTCGCCAAGGCGGTGACCTGAAAGCAGGTCGGCAGCCCATCAGAGAGAGAACTTATTGGGTAAAAAAAGCTGAATGGAGAAGTACGCTCCGTGTTGAGTAATCAGGTATTTGTTTAACAGCTTGACAGAAATCTAACAATGCTGTATAAACTTCTTCAATGTCCAGATCTGCAGTGGGTTACAATTATTTTCACAAACTTATTGCTTGCCTTTAGGGAACGTGTCAGCCGTTCATTGAGGAGGTTTCTTGTTGGCAAAAAAAAAAACAATTACAATTGAAACATTCATTAAAATTATTTGTCAGTCCTTCTTGATTTCCAACGTTATCTGAAAGCCTTTGGACAGTATTAGTGGAGCGTATCTTCCTCTGATCACGTGCTTACGTCAATGCTTTTTTTCCATAATGAATCCACTATGGATGTACGACTTCTTAAGTAACCATTAACTGTGTATCTGAGGGGAATATGCAGAAAAGCACTGACGCTTGATTTGCTGTGTAATACTGTACCATGACCATCAGATACAGTACAGATGATCATGCTGCAACAGCAACCATCCAACTCACTACATCGGAGAAGCAAATGTAAAGTTTTGCAACAACTATTAAACTGCCAATGTCATTCTAAAACATCAAACAAACATCACACTTCACCAAAGCAACTTCTCCAACTCATCAAATCACTGCGGCACTTCCTCAACACTCATCTCGTTCACAGATCACTCTGAACACGAGTTACAGAAAGGGACATAAATCACCGGTCATCTGTGACTTCAACCTACAGCAGACATTAGAGCGTCCGGCCTGCCTCTCGTTGTGTCTCGCCTTGTTACTTCTGGTATTCTGCGGTCTAACAACGTCTCGATTTATTTAACGATCAGGGGAAACACCCGGACTCACTCAACCTGGTGTAACTACCTCATTTCCTCACAACACCCTCCATTTGTTTGGACTTAAAGACATCAAAAAGTTTGACAGTGTTACCCGAACTGTGATTTTTCTATTGAACGTGCGTCTGACAAATCAGACCTCTTTACTCGTAGATGCTGGATTGCACATAAACTGTCAACAGCTCATGTGGTGCTACTGTTGTTATACTGTAACACAACACAACAATCAGTAGGACATGGACTGGGATATAATACTAACATCCCAATACGAATATCACAGGAACACACACATATATATATATATATATATATATATATATATATATATATATATATACATGTGTGTGTGTGTGTGTGTGTGTGTGTGTGTGTGTATGTATGTGTGTAAGCTATATACCCTGTTAAAACATACACCCTTTTCTCAAAACCACAAATAACTGAATTAAATTCACTTTATGAGTTTTTTTGGGGGGGTCAAACTGGATTAAATAAACACGTGACCACGAACACTTTGTGAGAAATCATGACATTTAGGTGCTAGCTAACGTGAGCTAAAGCTACACAGCAACAACAAGTTCCCCCAGTGACACTTCAGTGACTTAAGGGGTCACACAACTTAACGCGTCACCTGCCTGCTACACAACCTTAACGTCGGCTAATATATCACCCGAAACGTATCGGCTTTTTAAAGACACACAGAGAAAGATACATAGCTTTGCTAAAAGTGACAGTAGTGTTACATTAAACTGTCTGTAACTCACTTTCCACTTGCGCTTGAACTTCACGAGCCAGCAGCAGCAGCAGCAGCGGGCAGAAACCCGCACGAGACATGTTCCCTTCTTCCACGAGGCGTGTATCTGCCGCTCGGTAGACTCATTGGTGCCCTCGCAGCCTCCGGGGTTTGGGTAGCAGGAGTCCCCGCAAGAGCGACATGCTTCACTGGACTGAGAGGTTTCGCGGGACAGCCTTCTCTCTCTCTCTCTCTCTGCCGCTCTAACGGCTGAAATGATGCCCCCGCGAGAATCTCGCAGTCG